>OX375866.1:103527469-103654918 GCA_947359475.1 Heligmosomoides polygyrus bakeri
AAAACTAGAAGAAATTCTCTTTCCCATGGCTACAAAATCGTTTTTTCAAAAAAGGCATCTTCATGCGCGGCCGGGGGGGGGGTGCGATTTTTGGCAAGTATTTTCGCAAAAATCAACGAGAAATTGCATCCCCTGGCCGCGCATGAAGATATCTTTTTTGAAATGTGGTTTTAGGCTCATAAGAAAGAAGATTTCTTGTAGTATTCTGAGTGCCACCCGCATTTGCATAACTCTCAAAACTGAACGAGTTACGATCGGTTGAACGAAGTACATGTGTAGCACCTTGCAATCACATCGACGAGCAATCGACCAGTGATCCATCCTTCTTGATCACATCGAAAATAGCTCCAGACAAGCTGAATTTTTCATTATGTATCAGTCAAAGATTGAGCTTTTGTGAAGCTACATTTCAGCTCTAGAGATCGTTCCGTTTAGGTAGAAAAATCTTTATTTCTGAAAAAAAAATTGAGCATGACCTCACCTGATCGCAAGGAAGACCGCATAAGTAAGGCTTGACTTTGAACAAGCGCTAAATAATATCTGTGCTGTTGTGAACTCTAGTTTCAGTACCAGTAGTAGCCTTGTTCAGGAAACATTTTGCTTTTGAAAAATTCCAAGAAAAATTCCAGGAAAATCACTCCACCTGATCGGTTGAAAGGTTGCTTTGGAGAGGCCTGATTTTTTTCCTGCTACAAATTGAAGGTTAACTTTCGGTAAGATCTATATACAACAACTAATACAACAACTGTTCAAATTTTTATTGAATTTCAGAATTTCAATAATTTAAGAATTTCAGAATTTTGAATTTTTTATTGAGTTTCAATTTCAATTGACGTCTTCTTTTCGTAGAAAATGCGGTGCTCAGGGTGTCGCAATATCGCTGCCATACCTAAAAAATCTTCAGTTAATCGATTTATTTGCTTTAAAACCTTGTAAATTGAATATTAATAATTATTTTCCTTTCTATCACATTTTCTAAAACTGTTTGCAACATAAAAGGCAACTTAACATTAAAATCCATCGATTCTTTCGAAGGGGGGAGGGGTCGTACCAAGACCCTCCTGGTGAGGGGGGGGGGTCGTAAATTTTTGGCAGAAATCGCACCCCACGCTTGAGCCTGGGTGGAAGTGATGGCCAATCAAGTTGAAAATTAGGAAAAAAATCTGAACCAGGATTAACATATGCATCAGAATGTCATCAATTTAAGATGAAGTTTATTTAGCCGGTAGTTTGTCAGCTTAGGTATTAGCGGAAGCGACATAAATAGAATTTGTGTTCTTCTTTTAGAAGAAGAAAAAGGAAGCAGCCGCATTTTTCCTACCAGAATACTGTTTCAGAAGAAACTGTCGTCGTTATAATGCACGATTTCTATTTTCTGCAAAGAAAAATTCGACAAAAGCTCTTCAACTCTCGTCAAGTTGTCGAATTTACGATGAGAGAGTGGCGGTTCGTGGTGCTTATTGTTAGGAGTCTATTGCTGATGCGAGTTCGTGGTCGAAAAAGAAAGCCAAATAAGGCAATGCATATAGGGATTCAATAACAAACTGCGATAAACGGTGGTGAATGGTTTATGTATCAAACATTGTGAGCTGTTGGAACACTGTTTTGCCGAAAAAACCGTCTGTTTCTTCAAAGTTTCCGTTAGGAATGCTTTCAGTCCTTGACTCTCACGATTCCGCTGTCCCCTAACCGAACCCAAATGTCGCTTCAGTTTCTTGCGAATTTACAACTGTTAGTGCTATTTCCTTTCTTTTCTTTGGTGTTGTTCTGTTTATTTTCGCTCCTGATTGTTCTAACAATAGTTTCTGTTTAATTATTGCGTTCCATTTTTGTGGCGGCTTCCTTTGTTTAGCTTTTCTGTCATATGCATAGACTAAACAATATAATTATGTCAGGAAACAGAGAGAACATCCCGTCATTGTGCATGACAGCTCCGATCATCTCGTAAAACTGATCAAACAAAAATATTAGAGATTTAAAAGCATGTTCTACTTTACTTACTTTATTTTATTGATATTTGCTTTGACGGCACATCAGCAGGTTTTGTCCTAGCGGGGACTACAACTTTTCCGTTCCGCTCGATTTCTGGCGACTTGCATCCATGTAGCTAGCAGACTGCGTTCCCTAAACGATCCCGAGTCTGCTCATCTTGTCGGCGGTCTTCCCAGCGGCCGCTTCTTTTTTCTTGGAACCTACTCGGTGACTCGTAGTCTCCATCTATCTTTTTTTCGTCGATGTAAGTGACCAGCTCAGCGATGCCTCAACTAGGACTGTCACGGGTTCATCAGACTCGACTTATCCCTTAGATCTCAATTTCGTAAACCGAATGGCCGTTGTTGAAGTAGGTTCGTTTTCAGAAGACATCTTTCCAAAGCGGTATGGGTCGACTACATCGAAGAAAACGTTGCCTTATTGTTGGGTCAAGCTTCAGTTGCGTAGCTCAATGCTGGCAGTTCAGACGCACCGAAGATCGTGGCCCTGATGTCGGGGTCTAATATCTGATCTGTCACTTCTCGAATCGGATTGAAAGCTGCTCATGTTGCGCGCTTTCTGCGAATATTTATTTAATTGTTTATTTCAAAGCGTAGATCATAGCTTAGCGTAAGCAACAAAGCAATACAAGGGCAACAAACAAGCGAACTTCTGTCTAAAAATAGTAGTGACAATTACGCAACCGTCAAACAGAGAAATCGCTATTTCATATTCCTGAAGTTCATCCAGCAATAGGACGTTTACAGCCTTGGCTTCTTCAGGTCACCACGCTCCGCAAGCAACAACTTGAATTCCTTCAGAATCCTGTAGGTCGGAAAGTATCTTATTCGTGATTTAGCAACTGGTACTCGAAGCTTAAGCTTTCCTTTAACGGTCCTCGTCAGTACATCCCCAAAAAAGATATCTGGGTCGATGGACACCTTACAAGAAAGTATTTTGTACATCATCTGAGATGATGTTCAAAAGATCTGAGATTTTCCTCCTATTAGGTTGTAACGAAATAAATGGCACTGAACCACTGTAAATTTAAACAGTTAATATCTCGGGTTGTAGGCAAGCTTATTAATCGAAATAAAAACCTTCTGATTCCACACATCTTTGCCAACGTGACACAAGCTTTTTTATCCCAGTAGCATAAAAATCAGAAGTTCTGGAATTGACGAAATCTTCGAAGGCACTTTCGGCATCCTGTTGGTATTTGAATATTTTCCCTAAAAAGAAGTCGCCAAGATGCTTGAAGAAATGGTAGTCTGTTGGGGAGAGGTCGGAAGAAAACGGAGGATGTGCTAGAGTTTCAATGCTCAGCTCATTCAATTTCTGCAACGTCATTCGTGCTACATGGGGGGCGAGCACTGTCGTGCAGAAGGAGAACTCGCCTTCGGTTTACCAAGGCCGGCCGGATATCCTTCAACTTTTTCATCATTTCTTCAATTTCAATGCAGTACTTCTCTGCCGTGATGGATTCACCGGGAGGGAGGAAGCTGTGGTCGATAATTCCCAGCGAACACCACCATACTGTCACCATTACTTTCTTTTGGTGCAATTCCGGCTTCGCAAAAACCTTGGGGCTCTCATCGCTGTCCACCCACTGTGCCGATCGTCGCCTGTTGTCGTACATTATCCATTTCTCGTCACAGGTTACGACGCGATCAAGGAATGGGTCCGTTTCGTTCCGTAGAAGCAGTGCGGACGAGATCTCATATCGTCGGTTTCTTTGCTCCTCAGACAGCTCGTGAGGCACCCATCTTTCCAGCTTTTTGGTCTTTCCAATTTCCTTCAGATGCCGGGCAGCGGTGTTGTGACTGACGCCAAGAACCTTCGCTATCTCCCTGGTACCTTTGTGTGGATCCTCCTCTACCACATCTCTCAGCTTGCCCTCATCAACATCACTATGCCTCCCACGACCTTCATGTTCTTCCAAGCTCTCATCTCCATTCCGGAACTTCTGATACCAACGATACGCCGTCCGAATTGTGGAACATCCTTGACCGAATGCGGCGTTGATCTTCTCGTCCGCCTCCTTAGCTGTAGTGCCCAGCTTGAATTCATACAAGTAGATGCCTCGGATTACCCTTTTGTCCATCTGCAAAAAAGTCAATAAAACTCTAAAGTTTTCCTACTTTTACATAGAAAATTTGGTACTCTCCGATAGAGCAAAGTTTGCGCTTCTAAATGATATGCCACATGTTACGGTTTGTTCTTGATCAACCGCGCAAAGACGCGCCAAAAAATGGCGCGAGCCAGTGCCATTTAATTCGTTACAACCTTATATTTTCCAGTGAAGGAAGACCAAAGCGAACAGAACGTCCCTGACCACGCGGTATCAGACTATAATCCACCGAGAAACACCTTATCATGAAGTTTTCTAGTGAAATTGTTTGTACGCTCTCTAAAAGGTCGATGTCCATCTTTTTCGTAGGATTGAATACGGTTATTCCTGATTCCACAACTGGACGAACATAGGTTCTCTAATCTCTTGTGTAAACCTCTGGAGGATTTGATTTCAAAACTTCAAAAAGATCGTAAATGCGGTAGTTGGCTTTATTCACCAAGATTCTGCAATGATTGGAGGAAGACCAAGATAAGAAAGTAATAAGGAAACCTAAGTCACGTCACGAGCTTCTTGGATATCCTTTAAAGCTTTGTCATTGATCCTATGTGATGGTACCGCGGTATGACTTCTAGACCTAGAGTTCTAGAAAGCGAGTCTTTTCGGTTGGTAGTTCCCATTTTACTGCCAAACAACCCAACAACTGATAAAATCAATTGCTGGCTGAAGGCAGTTTGAATCTCCGGCGTACTCAATTTTCCTGTAACTTTTGACATCATCGGCGTACATTTTGCACGTAACCCCCAAATTATTAACGTATCCTGGGAGCTCATAGGTGTACAACAGTAATAAGATCGGAGACAACACATCTCCTTGAGGAGTGCCACTGAATGCGGGAAAGACCTCTCGACCCCTCGCCTGACACGTTCTTCTTGATAAAATTGTCTAATCCAATCAATGATCAAGGGTTGAATTCCCACTGCCTTCATTTTGATCATTAATTTCTCTGCCACTACCTTATCAAAAGCCTTTGAAAAGTCGAAATACACAACATCAGTGCGGTTTTTCTCCTCGACCGGCTTCGACCAGTCATTAAGCGATGCAAGTAACTGGCTCCTACTCCCTTCACTGTTCCTGTGGAACACCATTGGCTGACCATGACTTTCGTTTTGTTCTATTAGAAGTTTTCGCAATTTTCAAGACACCGCATTTTTTAGTTCCACAAAAAAGCGAAACACGTCAAGAAACGAAGGAACCGCCATCGTGTTCTGTCACCCTTCTCCACCTTTCAGACAGTCTCCCGTCAGCGTAGAACTTTTCTGGCTTTGATTCGAAAATGCCAGCCAACCAGCGTTCCATGTCGTCGTCGTCATCGAACGTTTTTCCTTGCATGGCATTGGAGAGAGACAGTAAAAGACGGTCGTCTGTTGGTGCAATATCTGAGCTGTACGGTGAGTGAGGTAGCACCTCCCATCCAAGGTCGAGAAACTTTTGACGAGTCATTCTTACAATGTGTGATCGAGCACTGTCGTGCAAGAATCGGTTTGTGCCATAATTCGAACGCTTTTCTGCGATCTTGGCGGTCAGTCTATGCAGCTGCTGACAGTACAATTCCGCTGTTAGAGCTTCGTTACGGGCCCGCAGCTCATAGTAGATGACACCTTTGCAAACCCACCAAACAGAAAGCATAATCTTCGACGGGTGGGGACCATCCGTTGGCTGTGGCTCAAGTTCCTCACCCTTGTCAACCCAGTGTTTGCTGCTCTTGATGTTGACGTCTAGGCACCACTTCTCATCTGTGATGATGGACTTCAGCCAACTATCTGTGCGTTTGTACAAGAGCAACTGAGTGGCCACCTTAGCACGTCGCTGGCGGTCGCATTCGGTGAGGTCATGGGGAACCCACTGTGCCAACTTGTGCTCCTTACCCAGTTGATGTAGGTGCCTGGCGATGGTGGCATAGTGCATACCCCAGCCCTGCGCAAGTTCACGAGTAGTCTACGTGGGTCCGATTCTACCAGCTGTCGCAATCGCGACCTGAACAAATCTCGAAGGTTAAACTCACCTTTGCGAAAGCGTGCGAACCATTCTGGTGCAGTGCGATCGGACACTGCGCCCTCCTCAAGTGCACCATTGATGCGACGACAGGAAGCGGCTGCTGACTCACCAAATTTGAAGTCATGCAATAAGAGACCTCGTATGTACTCCTTTGAAAGCTCCATTTTTCTAGAAGGAGTTACGCGAGAGTGAGTAGCTAGCAATAATAGTAAACTTATACATACCTGATCTCTTTATGTGAACAAAAGATGGGTTGTCATAAGGTAGCGTTAGCGAGAAAAAGCACATTCAAAAAATGGCGGGAGCTTTCGCAACAACTTAATACTTTGCCTCGCGTTATTGTCATATAATATTATGGGCGCGTTGTTTTCCCACTTGTTTTTCGAACTTGTGAGAAACCCTACAAAGGAGAAGTAAGTCGTTTCATCAAGAAGGCACCTAAAAGGTGCTCAGACAGATTATGGGATCTCACACCCCAAATAATTATAACTAAAAGACACCTTTCAATCCGGGGAGAAGAAATGACAGACCTACCTACTTCTAAATCCATTTAAACGGAGTAGAGTTATGGTCAATTGAATTTAATAGACGAGAACAACGGAAACGAGCTAATACATTAATAAACGTATGAGTGAATGTTGTCATACGCTCTCTGGTAAAAGCCTTTCTATATGTGTATGTCTACATCTGCTTGGAACTTGTTAGAACTCTAAAAACGATGAAAAGGTTATTCAATTCTGTTGGCATTCTCAGCAAATTCGCAATATGTTTTATGTGATTGTATGCTCAAGATTGATGTGGAGCTAAGTGAGACAGCCCCGCACCTGCGCTTGGATTAGATTCACTTTTTCAACGAACGTTTTTTTCTATAGCAACATCTTTAGAGAGTCGTAGTGCCTATTTTTGTAGAAGCTTCATAACCACGCAGTGCTTTACACATGCTGACAATGATTCATTTCAGAGGTCCACCAGCCAGACTATAGCAATCTAAGCAGACTGCTCGTCTCTCTTCCGTTTCATCCTTCGCCTGACTTGCTGCCACATGGTGAGCTTATTATTCAAAAATGTACTTCTTAGAAAGGATAAAGGATAAAGGACGGCGTTGCTGAATCCCTTTTGGGATGCGCCACGCATTCTACTTCTACGGGATTCGTGGAGGCGAGTTGGTACTATGACTTGCGGCCATACTATGACTTGCGGTGGCCAACCGATGAACAAGTAAGCGCTCTTTCCTTCCCAAACAAGTCGGTACCAATTCACCGACCCCGGAGAGATGGAAGGCTTGGTTGGCCTGGGCGGGAAACCCGAACCGGAGACTTGGTATCGGCTGAAGTCGACAGCCGGCGCCTCCGCCAACTGCGCTCCACGCGCCCCATGTACTTCTTACTATTAGTTTATGCCTCCTTTTTAATGGGCGATCAAAAACACTGTTACCAGTCACAAGCGGCGTATCGGTTTCGACTATAACAGATTCGCCTTGTTCAGAATCTAAAAAAGTTTGACAGAGCTTCGCTCAAAAACCAAATTAACTCAACATACATAATTGTTCTGTAATGTGGTAAAAGCAAGGGTAGTGTATTTCCTTATGTTGCCTACGAAGAATCACCCATACTTAATTTCTCAGGTACGTTCGACTGCCACGGATAGCCTTCTGAACTGTGAGGATAAATAGATTTCTTCCGAAATTCGAATGCAAGGTGAAGCGGGAGCAGAAATTGCAGATGCGATAAAAGAACGGTTTTAATCAAGTCCCTTTAGGATGCGCCACGCATTCTATTTCACGCAGCGTAACGGAGACAACTTGAATGCGTGCTTGGCCTATACAATAACTTGGCATGTGTATGACTTGCGGTGGCCCGATGATTTAACAGTCAAGTTTTATCCTTTCAAGACAGGTATCTGGTACCAATTCACAGATCCCGGAGGGGTGAAGGGCTTGGTTGGCCTGGGTTAAAAAAACGAAAGAAGAAAATGGAATGGGAGTCCGTGGATGAGATATATTTAAGTACAATATGGCGCCTGTGTGGTTGCCAGCTCTTGACCGCCAACGAGAATTTGGCCTTGACAATGCAAAGTGTCGTTTCTTGTTTACCGTTTCCTGCTTTCTGAAAACCTTCAGGTCTAGAAAATCAAATCCTCGGTGTTGCAAAGAGCAACTTTTGGGCCCGAGCTTTTTGAGATTCCGAAAAAATCCTCTCCAAAGCATGCAAAGCAAACTGCAACTCCCGCATCTCAACAAAAAGGTCGAAAATCATGTTAAACCGTTCAAGGCATTCATCCCGATATTTCAGCAACGGCATTAGCCCTGAAGGTGTTTCCTATGATGAGGTCGTTCTCGGTACCATATTGAAGGTCAAGAAATTGAGGTATAGGAAGAAATATCAACGGAGAAGTGATGGAATAAATAAAGAGGGATGAGTCTACTGATCAAGGAGGATGAATCCACTGAAGCTAAAGATCAAGAAGATCGAGCACATAGCGACTAACGTAAACCAGCCTTGTGCCGGATTCATCAACCGCTTACCGCCCTCTAAGGGTGAAAATACCGTCAAACCCTCTGATGCCATTCAATCGACATCAGGTTTGGCGGTATTTTCACCGTTAGAGAGCGGTAAGCGGTTGATGAGTCTGCTCCATGGCTTCAAGAAGGTTGGCGGCACGAATAGTAAGTTCATGACCTCTCACTTTAATTTTAAAGTACACACTACTCTGAAGTGAATCTGTAGAGCTTGCTCAAGCTGTGCTCAGTTTGCTTTCAGAGGGCAACATCTACAAAATGAAGGCTAGACTGTACTAGAACGCATAAAAGATCTAGAAATTTCGCCTACTGTCGGTTACGGCGTACGGTGCATTGTAAGGAAAGTCAAGACCTGCCTGGTCACCTTCGAGACAAAAATGCTGATGTGAACACATCCAGAGCGCATACGAAGTGTAGCATAAGTTCGGAGTCAGACTGAGAGCTGATAAACCGTGCGAAGCTTGCCTACGGTATGGCCACCCTTTGCGTGGAAAGAAGAAAGGCAACGTCCGCAAGGTAGACCCTCACGTCGAACACCCACCGATCTGGAACTCCACTTCCTCCTCGAATAAACGTTGACTGGGTGCCTTACACATAGAAATAAGACTGATGTCTAAGTAGGTGAGGCTCTGGATCAGAAAGGATAGGATCGAGTCAGGGCACCAGAAGAGGAGACATCGAGGCCGAGCCGGACAAGAGCTGATGAGGAAGAACAAGACTGATTGTTTCTTCGAAAAGCAGAAAACGAAATATAAGACCCTGTGGTTTTTAGCTGCTTTCAGTGAGCTTACTAAAGATACATATGGTAAATTTCTTGCCTTCTGAACGCTTAAGCTTTATTGCCGATTTCATACAGATGCCACCTTCCAGATTCGGATTCCACACGACAGCATCACCGTCGCTCGTCATCAATCTGCTAGTCAAACGCTGGTTAGTGCTTCGAACGCTCTCCGCACCGAATCCATCATCCGTCGAAGATTCTATCGATATAAATCAGTGGTATCACATAACCGTTTTTTGTTCGCTCGCATGCTCGATATTGTGGACATATGTACATACACACCAGCGCTAATGAAACGACGAAGTACTGAAACGGCGTGTAGTGGTCCAGACTCTATGAAGCTGCTGCTTGACTGCTCAGGCACTCTAGAATACGTGCTGCATGGGCGTTGAAATGTTGGGTTTGAGGACATCCTACTGTTGGTTGCGAGCACGTGACTGTTTTTGTAATTGACCTGCAGCGTTAGAACGGAATGAGTGTTCAAATTTCCGATTAGGAACTTACGAAGTTTCGGAGCCACAGGTGCACACAAAATTCTGGGCGTTAATATTTTTAACGGAAATTTTTCGTTGAATTTCCGGTAAATCGTTGAATTTTGTTAAAAAATACAATTGGCTGCGAACTATAATTTAAAATGAAAAAATCCGTAAAAACGTCTCACGTTGCAACCTCAAAAACATAATGTTTAACAAACTTGTGAGTGTTTCTCAATTGCACGTTTTTCTCTGATGCAAAATTTAATTACTCGATTGATGGTCCATTACGACAACGGTTTATAAGGTTGTCCTTTGCAACCTTTTCTCTACTCTCCCCAAGAAAAATATGAAATGTTTCCGGGAGTACTGCCTCAAACGGTTTCGACTTCAACCGAAATCCAGGTTCTAAAGAAGGCGAAGACGCCGAAACGTTAGCATGAATAAAGCCATTATCAATCTTGGTCGATGGCTAAATAAGGCATCTGGAGTGTCCAATTCGACGCGAAAATGGTATAGATAGAATCTACCTCGAAATCACGATATTCTCGTCGTCAATTACGCTACACTACCTAGCAACTTCGGAGCATAAAACTCTTTATGGTGCTTGGTGTTTCGTTTCGTAAAGTTCTACACGTTGCGATCCATCCTCGTCCCTTCCTCGCTGTAGCACATGCTCATCACCACAAACTGAGAGGGGTAGCCGGTAGCATCAGTTCAGCGGCACAGTCGTACTTCGTCATGACCACTACATACACCTCTCGAAAGAAGACATATAGAAGATCCATTTGGTAAATAGGAGACGAGCGCACTAGGACTGCTCTCATGAGCGATCAACGCTCTTAGCCACAAGATTCATGCATTTCTACTCACAGAATCATTCTCCAACGCAGAGATGACTAGGCCTTGTTCTCTCCCCCACCATCGAATCGCTCAGCTAGTATGGCGCAGAGGCTTTCGAGTCGTTGGCTGACTGGTTTTTCCTCATCGTCAGCAAACAGACACGAAGCGATGCAGCGGGGAGTAATGACACGCGACGACGACGACGACGACGAGCAGCAGCAGCAGTCGAAGCGAGGAGTCACCTCGTCGGCGACTGCGACCGACGGCCGTTGGTTTTCGTCGGCACTGAATAAACACACCAACTACGGTACTTCCGTAATGAATTCTCCGCACAGGCCACACACCACGCTCGAATAGGCTGCGCCTCAAAAGTCAAAGTCGGCGCCGTTCTCCAGGCACAAAGTACTCTCCGAGTGTGGCCACATCTACCGAAAAATGGGTTTGTTCGCTTATAGATTTCTTTGGAAAAGAGCTTCATTCCAGTACAGACGCTACATATTCGCAAAGCAGGTGGCGGTAGCAATATCACTGGATGGATCCGGTAAAGGATAGCTCGACAGTACAAACGAGGACACAATAGAATTATATACAGATGAATATCCCTTGGTAGCAACTGAATCAGTTGTTCATCCAATTACCTGGTCTCTTGTAGATCACTATCTCGGTCGCGGCTCTCTTCTCCCACTTCGAGTTGTCCACGACTTCGTCCCACTCGATTCCGGTCGCTTCTCCGACCTGACGAGCAGCGCCAAACCCAGCTTCTTTATTCTGTCAGGGACATCTGCCATCAAGAGGAAGAACACTGACATGGCACGCTTCAGTGCATTACGGTCCTTGGTTTTCCAGCTCTTCTCCTGGATTTTTTCTTAGGCAACGCTTTCTTCGCTGCATTCGCCTGGAGAGCTTGGATAATTAAACCTCAGCTCTTCAGCAAGAAGTCTGACCGTCGCAAACTTTACAATCCAGTTTACATTTAGCTCCATACCATGCAGCGTAGCTTTCGAAAGACGTTCGTTGCACAGCCACGCTATTGGTTTTCCAACGAAGCGTTCGCACCTTGCCCTCCTTTGACTGTTCTTCAGGCTGTCAGTTCTTCTGGAGACCTCACTGCCACTCTTGCTAACCTTCTCTTGACAGGACAGCGACTCGCGACAAGGATGTTTTAGACAGAGGAAGTGTCTTTAAGTACAGGACAGCGACTCGCGACAACGATGTTTTAGACAGAGGAAGTGTCTTTAAGTACATCGCGAGTTCAAATCCAACCTGTATCAAGGCGTTTATGGGAGATAAAAATGTAGAGACATGTCGCCTGCCAGGGGGGGGAGGGCGTGCGTTCTACCCCTCGTCCCTCTGGCCCGCCCATTGCCAACCCCTGGGGTTGCTCGAGAGTCCAGTGGCTGCCTTACGAGACAGTGGAGTCGCAAACATTTGGCACGCCTCTGTTTAACGGTCTGTGATCCACGAATATCGACAAATGAGGAGGATGACCGAGCCTCTCCATTCGTCCCTGTCTCGTGCAAGAGTGCTCCAGTGGATCCTCCTTGTTCGAGGTACACGAGGAGCGTCATATGGTTCGCTCAGGGCTTTCATGAAGAAGTCCGACCAATGCGTTGGTGGGCCGACTAATGTTCTGTTGACATCCTGCGCATCCAGCGAGTGTCTGCGAAGCGGATTACGTGGCGGGCCCACCTAATTTTCGACGGCTTCCCATGCGACAGCGTCTCTGATCTTCCAACGTCGACGAAGCCCAGAACTCCGAAGGCCTTTTCTCGCTTGCGTGAGTCGTGTTACTCTGAGCATCTTCCTCTCTATTCCACGCTGCGCGACGCTAACCGCGTGTTCATCCTGCTTTCGCATAGCCCAGGTCTCTGAGGCGTATGTTAGGGCAGGAAGAACGGTAGAGTCGATTAGGTGGGCACGGCGTCGAACGTTCTTCGTCTTCTTCACGACTACTTCGACGCTCTTGAAAGTTTCTCAGGCCGCTCGTTCCCCCCTACCCAACTCCGGCGCTAGGTCTTTGACCATATTGACTTCCCGACCCAGATACACGTAGCTGGAGCATTCGGAGATGTTCGTTCCGTTGAGCGAGAATGGAGCATCAGAAACTTGCCCGTTCCTCATGAACATCGTCTTCGTAAGATTCAGCTGCAGTCCAACATTCCCACCTACACGATCGAAGTCGGCCAGCATTTGCTCCGCCTGGCTGATGCTCGGTGTTATGAGCACGATGTCATCAGCGAAGCGAAGATGATGTAGTTGCCGGCCGTCGACCTTCACTCCCATGTCTTCATATTCTAGATCGCGCATGACGTTTTCGAGGGTGGCATGAACATTAAAAACAAAATTTAGAAAAATTTCAAAGACCTCTCAATTGCATTAAACGATATAGTAACTTTTACGTAGCGCATTACGTGTGCTAAACTCTTTACATTTGTCATGATTGCAACTCCTTCCTTTAAGGAATAGGAGGCTCTCAGATCGACTGGCTTCTGTTCCTCCCGGAAACACTTCCATTCGAAGTACCCAAACTTCTGAACATTCATCGCAGGAAGCATCAAGAAGACGTAAAGAATGCCTCAGAATGAACATGCGATTAGTGCAGCTGCGCAACAGTAGAAGAACACTTCTATGCACTTAGTTTGCCGAACACTGCAATACTGGAAACCAGATTCGCTGTTCAGCGTTAGGTGTGGGTAGTATACATAGCAGAGTGTGCGTAGCTAGCCTTCCAGAGCTTACTAGTACATTACTACAAGACTGCAGATGTTTCTGAGATAGCCACGAAGGACTTGATCACACCTCAAACTTGGGTAATCAAACATTTGTCCTCTAAAACTTTGTTCTAAATATGAGTAGCAGAAAATAGAAAAGGGTGAACATCGAAATGGATAACCTCGCTGTGCTTCATACCCTGCTACTTATACAATGGGCGCGGGTAGCTCAGTCGGAGGAGGCGCCGGCTGTCGCGTGCACCCGATACCAGGTTTCTGGTTTGGATTTCCCGCCCAGGCCAACCAAGCCTTCCATCCCTCCGGGGTCGGTGAATTGGTACCAGACTTGTCTGGGAAGGATAAAGCGCTGACTTGTTCATCGGCTGGCCACCGCAAGTCATTGTGTGGCCAAATACGCATTCAAATCGCCTCCACGACATCCCGTAGAAGAAGAATGCGTGGCGCATCTCAAAAGGGATTGAGTAACGCCGTCCTTTATCCTTTATTTATATGATAGAGATCCATATGAGTGGTAAAACATTACAACAGCAACAAACATACAACAGTCCTACAGAACAAAATGTCAGCGACATTTTACACTCTGTCAACCGCAAGGTTACATGAAAAAAGATTACAAAAATAGAGAAAAGGTCTTCTCTTTATAAAAACCATCAGTGATGCAAAGGCTCAGATATGCGCTGAAGATGGTGGGAAGGAAAAGGTTTTAGCTAGCTGCTTCGCTCACACGAGCTGGGTATCCAGAGTGCCTAAAGAAACTGCTCGAAAAACTTAAAGGATAAAGGACGGCGTTACTCAATCTCTTTTGGAATGCGCCACGCATTCTACTTCTACGGGATGTTATGGGGGCGAGTTGTATGCGTATTTGGCCATACAATTAATTGGGGTGACCAGCCGAGGAACAACTCAGCGCTTCGTTCCTCTCAGACAAGTCTAGTACCAAACCGGTGCGGCACGGAAGGCTTGGTTGGCGGAAAATCCGAACCAGGAACCTGGTATAGGGTGCACGCAACAGCCGGCACCTCATCCGGCTGCGCTACACGCGCGCCTCGGGAAACGTATGGCATAAAAATATTGGCAGTATGTGGCCTGCACAGCTCCTCATATGATCTGAAGGCTCTCGTTAAGCAAGAACGGCCTTCGCTAGCAATACCGCTCCCTCGTGATATCCAATGTATTATATGTTTACACGTAAAAGTGGTGTTTTAAATTGCGGCAAATTTGGTTCACTTCAAGTATATTCAAAAGCTTAATTAACGTTTTGTTGTACAATTATAGGTCACATGGTAGCCTAGCCGAAGACGGCGCTAGCTGTCGCGTGCACCCCGAACCGAAGTTCTTGGTTCGGGTGACGTATGGGCCAATCAAGCGTTCGTCCCTTCGGGATCGGTGATCTCGTATCACCTGTATCACCTGTCGTCCCGTTGATCATCGACTTGCTCGAGCGGGTGCCAGCAGCGTCTCCATTCGTCCCTGTCGCGTGCCAGAGTGGTCCAATGGATCCTCCTCGCTCGAGGGACACGAAGAGCGTCATATCGGTCGTTCAGGGCTTTCACGAAGAAGTCCGACCAACGCGTTGGTGGGCGTCCTGGTGTTCTTTTGACATCCCGCGGAATCCAGTCTGTGACGGCTCTCGTCCAGCGGGTGTCTGCGAATCGCATTACGTGGCCGGCCCACCTAATTTTCGACGACTTGGCCCATGCGACAGCGTCTCTGATCTTCGAACGTCGGCGAAGCTCGGAACTCCGGAGGCCTTCTCTCACTTGCGTGAGTCGTGTCACTCCGAGCATCGTCCTCTCGATTCCACGCTGTGCGACGCTGATCGCGTGTTCATCCTGCTTTCGTATAGCCCAGGTCTCTGAGGCGTATGTTAGGGCAGGAAGAACAGTGGAGTCGAATAGGTGGGCACGGAGTCGGACGTTCTTCGTCTTCTTCGCGACTTCTTCGACGCTCTTGAAAGCTCCCCAAGCCGCTCGTTTCCTCCTGCTCAGCTCTGGTGCTAGGTCGTTGGCCATGTTGACTTCGCGACCCAGATACACATAGCTGGAGCATTCGGAGATGTTCGTTCCGTTGAGCGAGAATGGGGCATCAGAAACCCATCCGTTCTTCATGAACATCGTCTTCGTAAGATTCAGCTGCAGTCCAACGCTTCCACATACACGATCGAAGTCGGCCAGCATTCGCTCCGCCTGACTGATGCTCGGTGTTATGAGAACGATGTCGTCAGCGAAGCGAAGATGGTGCAGTTGCCGGCCGTCGACCTTCACTCCCATGTCATCCCATTCTAGTTCGCGCATGACGTTTTCGAGGGTGGCGCTGAAGAGCTTCGGGGATATGGTATCCCCTTGTCGAACCCCTCTCTTCACGTCAATGACGACGTCGTTGTAGAATGGTGAGATCTTGGTCGTGAATCCACTGTACAGCTCTCGAAGGACTCTGATGTACTGAGTAGGAACGCCCTGGGTGAGCAGGGCTTCCATGACCGCTTCAGTCTCGACGGAGTCGAATGCCTTCTTCAAGTCGATGAACGTAAGGCACAGCGGCAGCTTGTACTCTCGCGACACTTCGATGAGCTTCGTAATGGTGTGTATGTGGTCGATCGTGCTGAATCCTCTCCGAAATCCTGCTTGTTCGCATGGCTGTCCTTCGTCCAGCGTTCTACTAATCCTATTCAGGATGACTCGAGTGAACAGCTTGTAGACTACGGACAACAGGCAGATCGGGCGATAGTTGCCAATGTCGTGCACGTCTCCCTTCTTGTACAGCAAGACGGTCTTGCTGGTCTTCCACTGAGATGGAACCTTGCATTCGGACAGGTAGCGTGTGAAGAGCCGCGCCAAGGTGTTGATGAGCGCTGGCGGGAGGTTCTTCAGGTGTTCAGCTCTGATCCTGTCAGAACCGGGTGCTGTACGTTTCTTCACCGACGAGATGGCGTGTCGGATCTCGGAAGGGAGAACAGAGGGGATGACGTATCCATCCTGCGGAAGATGGCGTAGGGGCAGGTGGACGTGGCTATCGAAGAGATCGGAGTAGAAGTCGTGGATGACTTTCTCCATGGTCCTTCTGGAAGAGGTGACGGTTCCGTCAGGACGTCGGAGAGCGGTCATCTTGGTCTTGAAGTTGGCGAAGTTCCGGCGGGCATTGCGGATGCTCAGCCCTGCCTCTGCTGCTTCAGCCAACACTTCCGCCCTTCTCTCCTTCAGATCTTCCTTTATCGCCGCTCTGCATAGCTTTGCAAGCTCGGACGTCAGTTGATAGTTGCCTGACGCTCGTGCTGCTCCACGCTGGCGTATCAGCTCGAGAGTTTCCGGAGACAGGCGTCTCTTGGTGGTCTTCAAGCTCTCGGCTCCCTTAGCACTATCGTGGAGATGGTGCACGAAGCGATCGTATTCCTCGTCGACGTTGTCCATGACGGCATCTTCCCAAAGGCCGGCAAGAGAGGTGTAAAGGTCCCAGTTGATGGTCGTTCTGGGACTCCTCTTCTTGAACTTCGCGGCCTTCTCTCCTTGACGCGAAAAGCGGAACCTCGCGCGAAGGAGGCGGTGGTCCGATCCCGTGTAGAACTTGGGGACAACGGAGACATCGGTCAGGCAATACTTACGATTGAAGATGATGTGGTCGATCTCGTTGTGGAACTGGCCACCGGGGGATTCCCAGGTCCATCGTAGGGAGGGAGGCTTCTGGAACTGCGAGTTTCCATGGATGGTCTTGGTCGACATGATAAACTCAGACAGCCTTTCACCTTGCTCGTTCCACTCCAAACCGTGGGTTCCGATGTGAAGTTCTTCCGGCGACCTTCGTGGCCCGATCTTGGCGTTGAAGTCGCCGACGATCACCTTGTAGAAGGTGTGATCTTCCTTATAGAACTTCTCCAGCTCCACGTAGAAGGCCTCGAGGTCTTCGTCGTCGTAGTCGGATGTTGGGGCATACGCGACGAACACAGTCAAGGCTGGCACGGAGCCACATCGCTTCAGTCGCAGACGTCCGATTCGGCTTGTCAGAGACTCGTACGAATCGATGTTCATGGCCAAGTGCGTGTTGACGAGGACACCAACGCCGCCTACTCCCCTGCTGTCGCATGTTCCGAGGAACAGTTCTTCTCCGGAGTCGAAGGCGGCGTGTAGGGGGTGGTGTCTTCTCGTCTCGGTCAGTCCGATGACGTCGTACTTGATCTTCCTGGCTTGCATCATCAGGTCCTCGACGGATGCTTCCGACGCAAGCGTGCGGGCGTTGTAAGTACAAATCGTCATCCTAGTCCTTCTCAGTTTGCGCAGCCTGGTTAGGCCCTGAGATTTTAGCAGCCTCTCCGTACTCGTCCTTCCCATCGCTGCAGAAATGGGGGCTCTTTCGGGGTCAGGGGAATGAGGCCCTTTAGTGCTGCTGTGTTTGACTTCCATACAACACGGGTAGCTAGTCAGGCTCTGTCGTGCGGGCGGGGTACTCCGGGCAGCCAGCCAGACTGCCCGAAGGGACGGGGCGAGACTTAAGGCGGCCTCGAATCGCCTTACATGTACTCCCAGTCTACCGAGTGCAAGCTTTTGGCCGAGCCGACACAGTTACAATCCGCACAGTCACGGACACATCCACGCACACAGTGCACGAACATGCCGCTCCCACGCACAAGGAACGCATCGACCCGACACAGCAGGAGCAAGGAGTCCATCCCCTGCATCCCACCTGCGTCTCTGGGCAGTACACGGTCGCATTTGGTTCGCGTTTAATTCCCCTATCCACCACCCGGGGACGCGCCACGTGGCCCTGCGACAAGCGGCCCGAGATCCCTCTTAACAAGAGAGCCCGAAGGCTCTCTATCGAGGGAGATCCGTGGGGTGATCTCGTACCAGAGTTGAATGCAAGAGACGGTACACTACCATGTTTAAATTTAGTCTTTGTAAACGTTTCATATTAAGTTTTGTTGCAACAACATGGGCTATTGAAGAGAAAGCCTCGTTCGGCATCATCTGTGGGAAAAATGCTGCCCTAATAGCAAGCAATAAGTAGCATACGCAGAGCCCAAGCAGTACATATAAAGCCCTAGCAGAAACTAGAAGATAAAGGATAAAGGACGGTGTTACTCAATTCCTTTTGGGATGCACCACGCATTCTACTTCTACGGGATATCGTGGAGGCGATTTGAATGCGTATTTGGACATACAATAATTTGCGGTGGCCAGCCGATGAACAAGTCAGCGCTCTATCCTTCCCAGACAAGTCTGGTACCAATTCACCGACCCCGGAGGGATGGAAGGCTTGGTTGGACTGGGCGGGAAATCCGAACCGAGAACCTGGTATCGGGTGCACGCGACAGTCGGCGCCTCCTCCGACTGCACTACACGCGCCCAGCAGAAAATAGTCCTTAGAAAAACTCGGTATTCCTAAAGGAGCAGACAGTCTGATAAATTGGGCAATGTTTACTCTCACAGAGCATCCGTTTCCGAAGGAGATTTCAAAGCGCCCAGCAGAATCGCTCATTGTCCTTCTGCTGCGAAGACCATCGAGTTGCCGTCAAACTTCCAGCCGCAAGCCTGCCAACGATCCCTTTTATAGCGAGGAGGGTCACCTCGCTCTACACCCATTCGCCTGAACAATCCGGCTTACAGTAACCCGCGGGGTTTTTGGGATTTTTTCGGTGTGCGCGCGTAGTTTTTTCGGCCCCGCGCTCTAAGTGCCGCGGTTCGGTCTCGACGAACGAAGTGCCAGTCAAGCGTCCGACCGGGCGACGGTCGTGTAGAAGGAGGTGATTTCGAGTTTGTTCGATTCCGTCGCCTTAACGACCTTGTTCGCCTTCAAGGAATGTGTTCGCCCCGATGCATCGCGCCTAATGTAAATGATATGTTGCGAGTCAATTGATGTGGGCCATGGGAGACGACGAACACGACACCGACGACGACGACGACGTTCGCGACAACGGTACCGGCTACTACACCTCCCGTCTAACTGCCACCTGCAGACAAGACGGACGTTTAAGTGCGATTGCTGAACAGACACGAGTTTTCTTCACATCGTCGAGCCACAAACCAAGCACAGACGGTCTAATTTGAGATTTGCTGGCGGATCCATCCTAGTCGCCAGGGAGCAGAAGAAGTTTTGTAAGACTATCCTTTAAAGAATTATCCGAAAGATTTTATTAACGACCGAACGTCAGCACTGTTGACTAAATTTGGAGAAAATACATGGTCACTTAGGGGTCGTCTCCTCTGAAACAGGATTGATTGTTCCGATTCTTTTGTGTTTATCAAAGATTGTGGAAAACCTAAGACGAGATCTAAATCAGGAATTTGATGATGAAGCGATGAAGAAAGGGTTTTCTTTTCTTACAAGAAAACCTTCCCCTTTTCACTGTCTGTCTTCTACCTTGTAATGTCCTCGTTTATAGGACAAGTCTTACTGTACCGTTGCTAAACACTCAACCAATTGACGCAAAAACGCGCTTTTTGCGTCGCATCATGATAATTTTGTCCAAAATAAAGATTTTCTCACCAAAATTGACAAGGGCTCCTAACATCATCCTACCTATATTCGATCGCCTTTAGAAAGTGGATGGAAGCCTGAAAACCAGTACCGCAATTAAGGAGAACCCAAATTACAGGGACCCGACCCAAGACCGTCGCCGAGTTTCGCTTAATTATGTCCCTAGGCACAAATAGTGCTGCCCAGTTGAATTTTAAAATTCTTGTACCTAATTCACTTTTATTTTCCTTCCATTTATGACCTTCCTCTGGCTGCGACAATTCATTTGTTTGATTTCGTTTGTTTCAAAGGAAGGATCCTTAGTGTCTAAATCCTGCTATTGTAGCTTGACATCTACTCCTTTCAGGAGGAAAAATGACAGAGAAAATTATGTTCTGCGGTTCATTTCGGGCATGTGCTTCTTGCAAATCGTCAAAACTTCAAGTAGCAACACACTCGTCGCCGATTTTGCCCGCGAATATCTACGTTCTAAGAGCATGGGTTAGTCTAATAAATATGTTGGCTAACCACACATAATGTAGAGACTCTTATTATCAAATATTGAGAAGCCGGGTGACCAGATGCCAGAATTTCTATTGGGTAAAGTGACCACTTCTTTCGAAAGTGCGATTGACCTTCTACATCGTTTCATGCTCACTCTTCGCAGAATGAATTCTGGAACGCCCAGCATTCATATTAAGTAATTTTTCGCTCGAAATTTTCAACTAGTCCAGACGCCAATATTCTGACGCACCAGAACGAGCGGTGACGTAGAGGTCTTCTTCGATCGTAATCGCGCTGACCTGACATGTCCTACAGAGACATTGCACTCAGCTGCTCGACCAACAAATTCCACCTTTGCCTTTCTCGTAACTGCGGGCCTGTTCCGAATGCCCATTGGTAAGTAGGATGATGTTAAGAGCCCTTGTCAATTCAATTGGTTGAGGGTTTAGCGGCGGTACTGTATTTCGTGATGACGACCACATCACTCGAAAGAATGCGTGCAAAAGATGCGTCTGGTAAGCTGCAGGACAAGCTTAATGAATTCAGTAGTTATCAGCACGAACTAAAACGCTGATACTGTCAAACCCACGACGAAATAAGAATATCAAATATTTATGAGATACACAAAATGACGCTAGATAGCGTTGTCGGGGGGTGGTGATGACTATCGCTGCGGCTGATTCTAGGTTCTTGATTCGCGCTTGCCGGTTAGACATCGGTAGCAGACTTGTCTGCGAAGGCTAAAACACTCCTTATTTATGAACTAGAAATCGTAAGCCATTGTATAGACCAAATACGCATTCAAATCGTTTCCGCGATATCCCATAAATGTAGAATGTGTGGTGCATACCTAAAAAGGTGGAGTAACGTTGTTTCTCACCGTTAATTCATGATGTAGAAAAACATATACGTCTTGGGTCTGTAGAACGTCTTGAAGGCGCTAACTTGAATCTGGATTTTCCATTATGTCAACGGATACGGCGGTAAAGAATTCCAGACCGAAAACTTTCATGAAGTGGGACTTGGACTTTCTTCTGACAATTCTCTTGGAGATGTTGGTGCTACATCCCATCACCTTCTCTTCTTGGATCCTTCGGCTTCGGCGGCGTTATCAGCAGCGGCATCAGAAACGTTAGCCTATTCTTTTGGTGTTAGTCTGAAAAGCTGAAATAAATATTTTCTTTACGCAGGATGCTTGGGCGCGTACAGCGCAGTCGGAGGAGGTGGCGGCTGTCGTGTGCATCCGATACCAGGTTTCTGGTTCGGATTCCCCGCCCACACCAATCAAGCCTTCCGTCCCTCCGAGGCTGGTGAATCGGCACCAGACTTATTTGGGAAGGATAATTCGCTGGCGTGATGATCAACTGGCCACCACTAGTCATTGTGTATAAGGATAAAAAAGGATAAAGGACGGCGTTATTCAATCCCTTTGGGATGCGCCACGCATTCTACTTCTACGGGATGTCGTGGATGCGAGTTGAATGCGTATTTGGCCATACAATGACTTGCGGTGGCCAGCCACAAGTCAGCGCTTTATCCTTCCTGGACAATTCTGGTATCAATTCGCCGACCCCGGAGGGATGGAAGGCTTGGTTGGCTTGGGCGGGAAATCCGAACCAGGAACCTGGTATCGGGTGCAGGCGCCTCCTCCGACTGCGCTCCATGCGTCCATAAATACGCATTCAAATCGCTTCCACGAAATTCCATAGAAGTAGAAAGCTTGGCGCATCCCGAAAAATTCTCGAAAAGATTGAAATAACACCTTCCCTTATGCTTTCACATTACATAGTTCCAAAATTCTTCAGCTACAAGTCCTCAGAGTTTTTGTTCCATGGGACATTTGACGTACCAAAGCTCAGTCGAGGGCATCAGAAGCTTCGAGCATCAAACGTCTTCTAAATGTCTGATTGTAGCTGTTCCGTCTCGAGAATTCATTTCGAAAATCCGAATGCAGTTTTGTGCCCTAACAAAACAAAAGAATAAAAATTTATTCTCCTCAAGCAAATACTAGCACAGGCCAATATTCAAGTGTCGGTTATCGAATGTAATGCACCATTTCGACAAGTGCTTTGTGTGACTCGCGGAACTTACAAGAGAAGGGTCTGAAGCGTACATACGTCTGAACGGGGGGAGCGAGTCAAATAGGGAGAGTCCTTACCCCTTAATTAGTATAAAAATGTGCTCATTTTTTGCCAAGTCGTTAAACCCAAAGAGTAGGGGGACCTTGAAGTCACAATGGAATACGGCGCATCACGAGTTTGAGGGTCTTGTACGCCTGCGATGCCTCTGTCGGCAAGCGGCTCGGAGCACAGTGGAAGTGATGTTGCTTCATACGAGGAGGGTCGCGGGTTCTGGTCTTCCGGGCTGCTGCATTTTTGCATTTCGGCTGACTGATTGAGATTTGGGGGACTCTGACGTCTATACCATTTTCAGACGTTTCTGCGCATTATCTAGCTGTACGCTGCGGAGAGTATCTTTCGTTCGACTTGTTTGTTACTGACCGGATTTTTAACCACAGCGTCTTCGTCAGCTTTAAGTTGACGTGCTTCGAAGTCCTTTAGTATGCTGGTCGTCCGTTTTTGATTTGTTCCTCGAAGGTTCTTTGTCTAAAGGTGGGCCACACTTCAGCGTGAGCAGAAAGCAGCACAACTCGAGCATCTTCAAATATTGTTGGTGTTAAGTTTTAGAAAATCTTCAGCAGACCTCTGATTTTCAGATGACAGACAAAGATGAGGAAAAGAGTGTATCGATGCCGTTCAGGATAATTTGCGAGATCCACAGATCTCATTTCTCATGTTAACCCCTCCGTCGTCACAACGTGGTCTCCTTTGAAAATCCGAGCAGGATGGCTTTTCCCGAGGTCATTGGCCCATGTATGGAAACAGACTGTGAGGGGCCTTTAGCTTTTATACGTTGCCCGTATCGTGCCAGTGGTGCTTCATCCGCTTTGTCATCATCACTGAGGCTGAACATTTCCACACCATCATGTTGAATACCACAGCATGCAACTGGAAAACTAGTCATAAAAACGTCTGAAAATGCTGTAGACGTCAGAATCCCCAAATCTTAACCAATCAGTTGAAGTGCAAAAATGCAGCAGCGCACAAGAACCAAACCCCTGATCTTCCTCGCATGAAGCAACTCCACTTCCACTGCGCTCCGAGCCGCCTGCCGGCGAAGGTATCGCGGGCGTACAAGACCCCCAAACTCGTGATGCGCCTATTCCACTGTGACTTCAAGGTCCCCCTACTCTTTGAGTTTAACGACTTGGCAAAAAAGAAACCCATTTTCATACTAATTGAGGGGTTGGGATTCTCCTTATATGACTCGCTCCCCCGTTCAGACATACGCTTCAGACTTTCCCTTGTTGGAGTGTGGCTTTGAATCTTGCCTTGCTTGTTTTCTTTCAAAAATCATTATCTTTATCGGGGAGAGCTGTACATAGTTCATCGCTCTGTCATCGATCATGGTGAAGATCCGCTTTGTCCTACATAGAACGCAGGCCGCCTTAACGAAGTTACTATTGATGAAAAATTTCACAAAGTGGAGCACATTTACCTGAATGAACTATGGCTTCGTGATTCATGCATTCTGAGCCCCAAATCTGCTCATCCAGTCCGCTGATAGGAAAACTTGAAGAGGAGTTAGCAAGTGAAGCAGTAAGTAACATCAAATCGTGTTTGGATTGATCCATTCTCTTTAGATATTTTCATCCGCTATTTGATGTTTAGGGATCCAAGTGGTTGGTTTAGGTGCGAAACGAGCTTAAAACCAATCGGTAGTGTCTTCTTCCCCTACTGCACCACATGAGTAGACAACACTGTGTGGAAGTATAAAGAATGGCACCTTCCAAAGAGTATGATTAACGCCGACCTTCAGTCTTTGCTTTTGTTCCAAAGCAGCCACTGGCTCACCAATGAAATAAAACGCGGAAACAATCCTATGAAGGCATAGATACCGCACTACCGATGCAGTTTCTTGTGGAGCGGATGCGTGGATGAAGAACGACGCGGAATTCGTCCAGGAAGGCACGGTCTGCTCGCTATTGTCGTGAGATTCCAGGGCACTCAATTTAGTTCCTTCAGCCTCGCTGACACCATAAAAGCACCTCAAAACCTCACTAGAGAAGGCTTTCAACCTCCCATGGAACTTCTAGTTGAGACCGTGATCATTAGAAAGAGCTCGGAATGCTGGTTACGAATATGGGGTCAAAATTGCAAAATGAAACACCTGAGCGAGTTATTACCGGCCGAATTCGGGGGGCCTCACCACAGACTGGCTTTACGACACACCTGGGCCCGGATTCATCAACGCGCATACACATGGGTATACTGGGTATAGGGGTAGACATACCTTCGATTCATAATAAACCTTACCCGCCAAATCGTGGGTATATCAGTGGGTAGAGAAAACCAGCCGATTGTTGTGGGTACATCCGTATACCCGCGACTCATTCGCCATTCACAAAATGGCGCTCCAGTGAGACCATATGTTTTCGCGAAAGGCACCGTGTACCTTGCCCTTGATTCCTTTCATGAATACGATTCGTAGCCACTACCCATTGCTGGTAGTGGGTATGATTCCCTTACGGTATCTCTACCTATACCCATTGCTTGATGAATCCGGACCCTGGCGCGTCAGCGATGAGTCATAGGGGATCCGTAAGAGTATGCAGCTGCTGCTGCGATGGCGCAGGGGCAGTGCTCCCGCTCGTCAGATGCGACGTCTTTGGTTCAGTTCCCTTTGCTGCAGGTTTTTTTGCAAATCACAATTTATCTTCGAAATGACTTTTTATTTTGAATTATGACAAGCGTCTGATTAAATAGCCGGGAAAACCATCATACTCCTTTGTAAAAATGCTTGAAGGCAAAAAACTGCTATGGTGGCATTTTTATTTACTACCTTGCACAAACAGAGTCCAAATCATATATTGAATAACTAGAGGGGTTTCGAACAACCTTGGTATTCATGGAACAAGGCAAAAAAATGTGTGAAGCAAAAAGGGGTGTAGAATGTATCAGGAGGAAGCCCAAATTGTCGTTGATCTACTGCTTTTTCTTCACTCACTATGTCCTTTTAGTGAGTCCTGAAATAAGCGGACCGCGGAACCTTTTCAACCTCACTTCTAAGGGCCTCTACAGAGTCTCGCGGCAGCACCGTGAGAACTCGTCCAAATCGCTCCCGCCGCAGTGGGACCCGCGCTGCCACTGTGGTGGAGGCCGCGGCGCGGGCGAGTTGTCGCGGAGCCGCCGCACGCAAGGGTCCTCGAGGGCTGCCGCAGTTCACGGCGGCTCTCACCCGCAGCGCCAGGAGCTGCGGGTGAGACCCGCCGGAGGGCGTGACCGGATGGGAAGCTTGGAGGGAGGGGGGTTTTCTTTTGTTTCCGACCGCTGGAAACTAGGGTGGAGGGGTTTTGTTTTGGAAGCTTTGGGGGAAGGGGTTTTCTTTTGTTTGCGGTCGTCGTTTTCGTCTTCCCAAACGCGAAAAATATAAAATTACACATTTTTCGGATCTATCCTAGTCCGGGGGGGCCACATGAGTTAAAAGTATTATATGTAACAAATCCACTTGATACTTACCGAGCGGTTCCTACAGAACAACATGAGACCTAAATAAGAAAAGTCATGAAGAAAAAAAACGAAAAAAAACATTTCTTGCGGTTGTAAGCAGGCGAAGTTATGTGCCCTCCTCACCATGTTAGATCCTGGTTCTAACATGTCAGACGGCAGTCAGCACGTGGCATGCGGCTTTATACGCGCTCCCCACCATGTTAGATCCTGGTTATAACGTGTCAGCCGGCGGCTAGTACACGGCATGCCTCCATTCCGTCGCTCTTTGTCCGCCGAGACGGTTGTAAACCGCGGCGATTTTTTATTTTTTCGTTTATTCGCTCGTTTTCGGTTTCTTTTAGGTTCCAGCTCATCGTCTAGGAGCCGCTCGGTAAGTTTCAATTAATTTTGTTGACTACTTTTTAGTTATGTGGCCCCCCCGGACTAGGATAGATCCCATTTTTCTTCCAAAATGCTTCGTCTCGCCATGTATGTATCTTCAGACGAACCTTTTTTGTTATAACACCTTCCCGGTGTTATAACAAAAAAAGGTTATACACTCTAAACATTCAATAGACAAAAAAGGTTATACACTCCTAAAGCAATAAGAAGAACAGTTAAAGCTAAAGGTACTCAATAGAAAGCAGCATAATAACACTAAACTATCAAACCATCATGATAGTTGCGCAATCCACATTTGGTAGTACAAAATCCTACGACATTTAAGAGTGTATAACCTTTTCCCTTATTACACCTTCCCGGTGATATAACAAACAAGGTTATACACTCTTTAAACAATAAGAAAAATAGTTGAAGCTAAGAGGTACTCAACAGAAAGCACCTAACTGCTGGAGCGGATGCAACACAGACCAGAAGAAGTAAGTGAACCTCTCACAAGGAAATAGAAGACCAACTCAAGAATCCCACCACGATTAAGCAACCGAATCATTCAGTCTAAAGCACTAAAAAGCACTCCACGGAAGCTCGCTTTTCAGATGAGTCAGAAGAAATTCTTACGAAACGTTCAAACAAGTTGGAAAAAATCCAATGCCGCCGAAATCCATTCTGTGTTTCTTCGTTCCTCCCGGCAAAAGTACGCAGTATTGCGTCGCGCGGCCGCACCACCCGCCGTTGTCATGGCGGGCCCGCGGCACCCGCAAGCCTCTGCTGCTGGCCTAAGGCACGACTGGAGCTCCCAATGCTAATCATCATGAGACACTTGATTACTTTTGTGTTCCTGTTGTTGGTAATAAGTAATGTCATCCTTATCACTATCTTTGAGGCCTACTTCGAGTCACTAGGCGCAAAATGTACTATCGCATTTACATTTCTTCGTCGATGGAGATACATAACAAACTAATTTGGGACAAATTAGAGGCGAAGGGCTTGCTCTTCTCTATGGTCTACCGCAGATTCCTACGAGCCAGGGGTGAACATTTAACGGTTAACGATTTAACGAATTCAGCGAATTAACGACATTTTCCGTTAAAATCCGGCTTAACGACTTAGCGGAAATTTTTAGAAATTTAACGGAATTTTTAACGAGCTTTTTTCTCAGTGAGTTTATCACATTTACCCTTAGTTTGCACTGATGTTGCAGGTATCATCCTCACGATAAGGACTGTTCCTGAAAAAAGTTTTGAAATCAGCAAGAATATTTTAATGCTTTCACGAATTTGTTTTGAATTTTCGAAACTAGTGCATTTTGGGGGCGCGTGTAGCGCAGACGGAAAAGGTGCCGGCTGTCGCGTGCACCCGATATCAGGTTCTGGTTCGAATTTCCCGCGCAGGTCAATCAAGCCTTCCATCCCTTCAGGGTCGGAGAATTGGTACCATACTTGTCTGGGAAGGATAAATCGCTGACTTCTTCATCGGCTGGCCACCACAAGTCATTGTGTCTCCAAATACACTATTAAATCACCTCCACAATATCCCGTAGAAGTAGAATGTGTGGCGCATCCCAAAACGGATTGAGTGACACCGTTCTTTATCGCTATCGTTCAGTGCATTTTGGGGTTAGAAATTTGTTCTCCCAGCCCCCAAGCACGTCAACGAATCCACACAAAGATACTGTTCTAATCTCCTCGTAAGACATGCCTCTCCTCTCTTGGCTCTGCTTATCCCAGAATACAATTGCTCGCCACCGGGAACAGTCAAGAAGGAGAGAATGTTTTCGGCTGATGGACGCATTTTAAACGATTTTAGAATAACGCTAGCAACAACACGTTGACGACGTGCCACACTTCTTCGGCAGTGTTGGACCGTGTGACATGATGGCGTGTCACGGTCCCGACGTTGCAAAAAAAATGGATTAGCCCCGCGCACCAGGCACTCAGAAATCTTTCGTTCGGCAGCGTGTTAACATTCCACTGATAGCTTTTTAATTGTATTTTTATTACTTCTTTCTGTACTCAATGGGCTGATGCCTGCATCGAGATTGTACATATTAGGTTGGCAACTAATTTCGTGGACTCTCAAGCGCCTTCAACAAAAGTGTTCATAAACAACCAACAAATAACAGTTTTCAACCAAAGTAAGATCTGTTGCAACGCGGGACTGCTTCCCATTTATCAGCCACCCGGCCCATCCCACAGCTGTAGAATTCTTGTGCTTTTGAAGCCAAGAATCCTTGGAGGTGCATTTTGGCATGGTCCACATTAATAAATCGTCCTCCAACCAAGAAGTGCTGCAGAGTGCTATAAAGGTGCTAGTCATTTGGCGCACAGCCTGTGCTGTAAGGTGGGTGAGTTAGACGCTCCCAGCTAAGGTCTTCGATTTTTTGAAGCTCCCGATTCATGACGTGTGATCTGGCGTTATCTTGCTGATAGATAATTCCGCTCCTGAAAATCTGTCTGAACCGATTCCGGCGGAGTTCAGCCTGCGCGCAACCAGGTTGAGAAGAGTAGATCACAGCATTAGTGCTGGAACCGTTCTTGACGAGCTCCCAGAAGTTAACACCTTCTTGACACCACCAAACGGAGGGAACGGAGCGAACCGAACGCCTCAAAAAATAGAAGACCTTGACCGGGAACGTCAAACTCATCCACCTTACAGCCCAGACCTTGCGCCGAGTGACTACCACATTTTTAGTTCGGTGCAGCACTTCTTGGTTGGAAGACGATTTAATAATGTGGACCGGGTCAAAATGCACCTCCAAAGATTCTTGGCCTTAAAAGCGCAATAATTCTATGGTCGTGGGATAGACCAGCTACCTGATATATGGGAAGCACTTCTGCATTCCGAGGGATCTTATTTTAATTAAAGATTGTCATTAGTTATTTGTTAATAAATAGTTTTGCTGAAGATTCTTGAGAGTCTACGAAATTAGTTGCCAACCTAATATATGCCCGTAGAACAGTCACACGAAAGTTCCGCAAAGAACCAGGAAGGGGGGAATCCTGGGTTCTGCATGATCGCAAATTTTAAGATGCCTTGTCGGTAATCATCTTCAGTGGTAATTCCGTACCTGTTCATGCTATTAGTATTACATTCAATTCTTTGAACTTTAGCTGAAGACCTCTTGAATTTGAAACCTATAAGGTTTCCCTTGATTTCTATACTTGAAGTAGTGGCTATCAGCTAAATGCGTTTTTAATGAAATTTAATGATTTACCGGAAATTTAACGAAAAATTTCCGTTAAAAATTTCGTTAAAAAATTTAATGCACAGAATTTTTTGTGCACTCCTGCTACGAGCCTTTTTCACTCTTGCGTTCTCCGCGGCTACGCCTAAAATAGAGGGAAATCTATTCTAGTAGGAGGAGGGTACATGACTAACCATAAGTCTGTTGGACAACAATGGTAAAATTGAGAGTGAATTATTTTACAGGTGTAAAAAAACTAAACCATCTTATGAAAGACCCCTTTTTGTAATATCCAAGCAGGAAGATGTCACTCTGTTTCGCTTTTCTAGATTACCCCCCTCTGACTAAAATAGATCCGGAGAGGGGTGAGGTTAAAGCGTTACTCAATCGCTTTTGAGATTGCTTCTACAGGACATCGTGGAGAAGTCATGAATTTTTTATTTGTCCAATGAATTTATGTGGCTAGTCGTCGATTGGCAGGTGAATGTTTTGTCCTTCCCAGGCACGTCTGGTAGGAATTTACCGTCCCCGAAGGGATGGAAGGCTTGCTTCGCCAGGGAGAAAATTCGAACCGGGAACCTGGAATTGTGAACATGCAACGACCAGCGCCTCTTCCAACTGCGCTGCTCGCGCCCATCTAAAATTAGATAACAAGAATTTTGCTCCTATTTTGAGTCAGTAAAAAGGGTAGAACCCTTTGGATGCCGCGCTGATCGGTTTGCGGTGCTTCAACCGACAGATGTTCCCATTCAATTCATTTTATTTAAGCCTCAAATGGCTGCTATTGAGGTTGTAACCTGTTACATCCATGGTTTGTTTCGACCAAAACACTAGCGCTAGGTATGACTCGAACCCGCATCTCCTGCTGATGTTCACCATTGTCAAGCGCTGTGTGAACGAGGTCCAAGACGGAATCCTGGGGTAGGACCCACTTGTGGGTCAACGACTTCTTGTTGTTTCCTTCGGAGTTCTCCCATTGGTGTCCTCCGACAGTCAGATCACGTCGTCATGTGAGATTTTGAGCCTGTTTTCGTCATTGTCCAAATTCATAGCGTTTCTGAGCATGAGGCCAACAGTGATCAGGTTTCTCCAGCACGGCATGAGGTGGTAGTCTGGTAACCGATCCATGTAACGCTTCAATCCAAGTCGATCAACTCGATTGCCTACAACGACAGCCCATCCTGGAGCGCTTCACAAGCTACAAAAGTGTTTGAATATGTAGCACTTTCATGTCGAATTTTACACTCTTTTATGCTAGCTTTAAGACTTTTGAAATCAAAACGAACTCCTCCCTCCAACTTGAAATGAGCTTCTAGTACATTAAGCTAGAAACTCTCCGAAAAGGTTAGAATAGTTATTTGTAAAGGGAAAGTTTTACTATAACTTTATGTGAAGTTTCAAATCACAAAAAGTGAACAATTGTTCGAAATTTTATGAAATTTTTATTTTTAAGGAAAAGTAATGGAGTAAAGTTTGTTTTAGTGAACAGAAAAGCGGCCTTTTTATTGCTAAAAACTGGATTGCGCCATACCCTTTTCCCAGAATTGGCGATTATTTATTCCATTAGTAGAATTTCTGTTTGCATGGATTTTGACAGCTTTTAACGATGCAACGAAAACAGCAGTATATAACACACACATCCCACCGTGGTGGTTCATGCAAGTAGCACTTACACTATTAATCAAATAAAAGTTGCAGCGAACTTTTCGAGTGCGCGGCACGATCTGCTCTTTTTCTTGCTTTTTGCGTTATATGCCTTCCTCTTTGCTTTGCTTTAAGACATTTAATTTTTTTTCTCGAAATAAAAATCTATAAAATTTTTACACTTATTGGGACCGGTATCAAAAATTTCAAAGGAAATTTCAACCATCTTATTACCATCTACAGATCAACCTACCTGAAGACCATTTCGGTTTGGAAGAGTTCGCTTTGATTTCAAAAATCCTAAAGCTACCTTACAAGGGAGGGATACTAGTTGTCAATGAGACTTTGAGATGAGACATACATCACTGGATGCGGCTTCGAACGCTGATTCCAAAAACGTGTTCCGTTTCTGCTGTGCGCATCTGTGAGAGGAGTTATGGACCATTTTCGTAGAAGGCTCCTTTGCTCTCTAGATCCACTCAGAGCGGGCCAATCACAAGAGAGCGCGCTCAACAAGGGTTGAAACTGTGCTGCCGGCCGAGCAGTGGTGGCGCAGGGGGTGGAGGGCGGTGTGATGAGACGGGGTGATTTATGGTTCGAGTCCCCTGTGGTGCAGGATTTCTGCACTTCCTAAAAAAGATCTGCCACGATCAACCAAAGCTCTCTATGTCAAATGGAAAAGTTTGGGCGAAATCGATTACCATAATCCCACCACCCATACTTGCAATTGTGATCAGTGCCTTAAATAACCCCATTGGGCGATTTTTTTCGAGACAGTGGATCGGTAAGCGCAACATTGCCGACTTATCTTCCAAACTATGTTCTCACCAGCTGTTGTGTTGGCGTGCCTTTTGGAGGAGTTCGGTCCTTCCGATACTTCTCGCGTTCCTACAAGGCAAGAGAAGAAGATGGCCAGCAGTTTCGCATCCATCTTGCGAGATGCCCAGTGCGGGAGTATCAAGGTAGAGGATGAAGAAGGCATCAGTGTGGAATCAGAAGAGGAAGATCCTAAATGGCCATGGAGAAGGATGATGTGGAGAACACTAGCCAGCGGCGTGGATTTTTCGTTTCGGTGAAATGGAGGTATCGACGGAGAAGGTGAATTTTGCAATTTTGTATCGTATTGTTCATTGCCAACAGTTGTTACGTTTTGAACATTTTGTAGTGTTATTTCACAGTTGCTAGTGCAACGCATTGTTTGTTTTCTCGCTATGCTTTCAGCAACTATTCATGATAAAATATACCTTCGTTTTGTATCGATTGTTCATTATGGAGTGTATGAAGACGAGTCATTTCTGGTGACCTTTTTCGTTGCGATTTGACATAGAGAGCATATGTTGATTGTGGCAGATCTTTTTTAGGAAGTGCAAAACTTCTGCATGGCAGGGGACTCGAACCATAAACCACCCCGTCCCACTACGTCGCCCCCTACCCCCTGCGCCACCACTGCTAGGCCAGTAGCGCAGTTTCAACCCTACTTGAGCTTGCTCTCTTGTGATTGGCCCGCTCTGCGTGGAAGGAGACTGCATCGAAAATGGTCCATAACTCCGTTCACAGATGCGCACAGCAGAAACGGAACATATATTTGGAATCAGCGTTGGAAGCCGCATCCAGTGATGTCTCATCTCAAAGTCCCATGGTCAACTAGAATCCTTATCTTGTTAGAAGTGTGTCCAATTTAATTTGAAAAATTTCTAGTTCGACGTGAAAGTGTTATATTATGATCTTAAACTTGAGTAATTTAACCTGGGTGCGTGGAGAGCAGTCGGAGGTAGCGCCGGCTGTCGCCTGTACCCGATACCAGGTTCCTGGTTCGGATTTCCCGCCCAGGCCAAACAAGCCTTCCATCCTTCCGGGGTCGATAAACTGGTACCAGACTTGTCTGGGAAGGATAAACCACTGACTTGTTCATCGGCTGGCCACCGCAAGTCATTGTATGGCCAAATACGCACTCAACTCGCCTCCACGACATCCCGTAGAAGTAGAATGCGTAGCGCATCCCAAAGGGTATTGAATAACGCCGTCCTTTTTTATAATTTAACCTGGGCAGTTGAGAATCGCCGATGCAGTGACAGATTCATTGTCGGAGACCCTTCTCTCGCTCTGTATCAGCGCGACTGGAGATCTGCAGTATAGACAACGGATTCGCTAGAGGGATTGTAGAGTCCAACCCAGTCCTAGAACTCTATGGTTTGTATCTTCTGTTCCTGCGCACAAAGTGGACATCCTAAATATCAGAAACCGGCTTTGATTTCGGGACAGAGTAGTTCTGGTGCACTATAGTACCATTTTCGTCTTACATTGAACCCCTCAAGGTTTCCAGCGGGTGAAGAGTTAACCCTACACCTGCAGTTTAACTCCCCAGACAGTGGAATTCCGCCCAAACCAGTCTTCCATAGAAACACATCCTTGTCGACTTCGTTCGGAGGCTGTGTACTGTGCAGTAACGAGTGACTCACAGCGGCAGTTTCGAGCGCCGAACACAGCGGCACCCTCGCTCGCCCGACTGTCTACTGTACGATGATGACGGGAAATGGCTGGAGTTGGAGCGAACTGGAGGTGCAGGTCTCCGGGAGGTTTGTGTGTGTACGTGTGCTCGTGTGAATGCTCCATAAAACTTCGCGGAACATCAATGCGAGAGTGATTCGAGGACGACTTCGGACGGCAGTCTCTGCTTCGACGTGGAACTCGTCCACATCACTCGTTCGCTCGCTCGCTCTCCCTCTCCCTCTCATCAAACAAAGATTCTTAACAACCATTTTATTGGATCACATAAGGCAGACGCAGTATGCACACAGAGGGACAAGGGCGCTCCTTAAGCACCTACCTCATCCACGATGCCTCCTCGTCGTCGTCGTCGTCGTCGACGACGACGACTACAAATAGACGACGAAACTGCCTGCGTTGATAGGCGAGGCCATTCAATTCATCGTCGTCGACCGACGATTGAGCCATAAAGAGTCCTACCCAGTCTCAATAAACCAACTCTGAATAACGAGCGCTTCCCCGTTCAACTTTGCATTTTTTCTTCAATAAATCGAGTGCAAATATTGGACTGAATAGGGCCAAAGGTCTGATGGCTCATTGCACTAACGTTACCATTGGCAGTGAAAATTGGGCACTTGAACAGCTCCATAACTAATAATCACTTTACCACACCTTCATTGGCTCACGAAAATTCAAAAAAAGCGGCCTTCGATCTAGACCTTTGTAAAGCCCATATCTGTTTTGATAGACAGCTAAAAATGCATGAATAGTCTTCACTTTCATATCAGGATTCATTGTAAGCCGAACCTAAACAGCTATTCAATCTACTACGGTGGTCAGAAAATATTGATCCGACTTTGTGAAGGTTTCAGGCTTTCTACTCCTGATCAGCATCTATGATTCATGCGGTAGTTGTAGATCACTGTCGGTAGTTTTCGAGGCCAGAACTTGAAAACACTCCAGTCCTAAGTAGCCTTCAGGCCGTCGACTTCAAAAAAGTATTAACTCGATGGGTCCCTCATGTCTTGACCGATTCCATGTGATTTTTGTGATTTTGTGTTTGTCTGTTCCTCCTCCTCCGCCCTCAGCGGAAGGAGTTCCTGGAAGCCCTGGGGCCGGATTCATCAACGACTTACAGCAATTTAACGGAGAAAATACAGCCGAATTCCCTGATAGCGCGGCTTATCAAGGGTGAAGTGTTTCACCATATCGCTTGATAAGCCACGCTATCAGGGATTTCAGCTGTATTTTCTCCGTTAAACTGCTGTAAGCCATTGATGAATCCGACTCCTGATTACGGAAGATGAGAGTTGGGTCCTCTACGATTCTAACACGCATGGCGCCGTGTGGCTCCCTCGTAGAGAAGACCCTTCAGAGCAAGCCAAAATGGGCCTTCGCCCCAAGAAGTCTCCTTGACTGCTTCTAAGATGCGATGAATGTTATATTACGAGCTGCTCCTGCAGAACTTATGGCCACCAGCAACATTTACACCAGCCAACATAGGAAACTAGTGAAGGCTGTTTGAGAAAATGAGACCTGCTTCTGTCTCACTCCTTCACGAAAACGCTAGGCCGTATTAATGCTAGGGACACACGAAGATTTGCAGGAGCTGGGCTGAGACTCATCTCCTCCCATCGTATTCCCTGATAATGCCCCATCTGACTATGACTTTTTTCGTCTTCTTAAGACAGCATGTAACACAGTTGGAGGAGGCGCTGACTCTCGTGTGCACCCGACACCAGGTTCTTGGTTCGGATTTCCCGCCGAGGCCACCAAACCTTCCATCCCTTCGGGGTTGGTGAATTGGTACCAGACTTGTTTGGGAAGGATAAAGCGCTGACGGTTTCAACGAGTGGCCACCGCAAGTCGTTGTATAGCCAAATACGCATTCAAATCGGATCCACGACATCCCGTAGAAGTAGAATGCGTGGCGCATCCAAAAAGGGATTGAGCAACGCTGTTCTTTATCCTTTATAAAACATTTTTAGCGAAGAAATAAATCACCTGTTTTGGGGAGGGAGCGGTCTACGAATTATTTGACTCCCAGTCTCCCCAGATTTGGAGAAGGGAATCGCTGACCCACCTACTAGGAGGGAAACCGTAGTGACTACAGATGGTGATTGTATGGTTGAGCTATGCTAAGTTCTATTGCTGAATTAAAAAAGAAAGAAAACATTTCATACAATTCAAGTCTTTCCAACCAACCTAACATTTACGACTCGGACTCGACTTGCCTCGGAGCTGGTTAAGAAAACAGGGAAATGCTGAAGTCTAAAGTGAAAACCGAGTCTATGCAGGTCTTCTGAAAATGTTGACTACAAAAAAACGCCCTGGGCACGAGCCGCGTCAACGGATCAGAGTGCTGAATTCTTATCATGTGTGGGTCAGTCACTGTATATTAGCAAAGCTGGAGAAGTAACGATCTGGCCCTACAGATGTGTGGTCCACTCAATAGATATCGAAGCAAAATGAAAAGAAATAGCAAGGGTAAAGACAAAGAGCGGCATTAATCAATACAGTTGTATGATGCGCCGCACATTCTTCTTCTACATATTAGGTTGTAACGAAATAAATGGCACTGAACCACTGTAAATTTAAGCAGTTAATATCTCGGCTTGTAGGCAAGTTTATTAATCGAAATAAAAGCCTTCTGATTCTACACATCTTTGCCAACGTGACACAAGCTTTTTACCCCAGTAGCATAAAAATCAGAAGTTCTGGAATTGACGAAATCTTCGAAGGCACTTTCGGCATCCTGTTGGTATTTGAATATTTTCCCTACCAAGAAGTCGCCAAGATGCTTGAAGAAATGGTAGTCTGTTGGGGAGAGGTCGGGAGAAAACGGAGGATGTGGTAGAGCTTCAATGCTCAGCTCATTCAATTTCTGCAACGTCATTCGTGCTACATGGGGGCGAGCATTGCCGTGCAGAAGGAGAACTCGCCTTCGGTTTACCAAGACCGGCCGGATATCCTTCAACTTTTCATCATTTCTTCAATTTCAATGCAGTACTTCTCTGCTGTGATGGATTCACCGGGAGGGAGGAAGCTGTTGTGAATAATTCCCAGCGAACACCACCATACTGTCACCATTACTTTCTTTTGGTGCAATTCCGGCTTCGCAAAAACCTTGGGGCTCTCATCGCTGTCCACCCACTGTGCCGATCGTCGCCTGTTGTCGTACATTATCCATTTCTCGTCACAGGTTACGATGCGATCAAGGAATGGGTCCGTTTCGTTCCCTAGAAGCAGTGCGGACGAGATCTCATATCGTCGGTTTCTTTGCTCCTCAGACAGCTCGTGAGGCACCCATCTTTCCAGCTTTTTGGTCTTTCCAATTTCCTTCAGACGCCGGGCAGCTGTGTTGTGGCTGACGCCAAGAACCTTCGCTATCTCCCTGGTGCCTTTGTGTGGATCCTCCTCTACCACATCTCTCAGCTTGTCCTCATCAACATCACTATGCCTCCCACGACCTTCATGTCCTTCCAAGCTCTCATCTCCATTCCGGAACTTCTGATACCAACGATACGCCGTCCGAATTGTGGAACATCCTTGACCGAATGCGGCGTTGATCTTCTCGTCCGCCTCCTTAGCTGTAGTGCCCAGCTTGAATTCATACAAGTAAATGCCTCGGATTACCCTGTTGTCCTCTGCAAAAAAGTCGATAAAACTCCAAAGTTTTCCCACTTTTACATAGAAAATTTGGTACTCTCCGATAGAGCAAAGTTTGCGCTTCTAAATGATATGCCACATGTTACGGTTTGTTCTTGATCAAACGCGTAAAGACGCGCCAAAAAATGGCGCGAGCCAGTGCCATTTAATTCGTTACAACCTAATATTTCTATATGATGTCATGGAAGCCATCCGCCTATATTTTTTCGGTATTCTCGGGGAGTTCAGCCAGTGGGCAAATCAGTGTTCCCCTTCCTAAACAAGTCTAGTGGCGATTTGCCGAAGCAGAACCTCCGAAACCGAAACTGTACGGAAGGCCTTGTTGGCCCGGACCGGAGTCGAGCAATGAATCAACTCGTTCGACGCGTGCCAGGAGGCACCTCTTGCGAGCATGCCATACGTGGCTAGCCACTGTAAGTCATTGTATAGAACAACTACCCATTCAAATTTCCTCCACGATAATCCGTGGAAAAAGATTGTGTGGCGCACTCCAAAAAATGGTGGCTTAGCGTTAATGTTTATTGAAGGGTCTATGGTCTTCAGAACAAATGAGGCTCCTCTTACGAGACTTAACCTTTTCATCACAACCGAGCACTTAATCTGCTTATTATTACTTGAAGATGTAGTTTAGAAAATAAAGAAAGAGGTAAAATTCCATGGAATGGACAGTTGTTGTTTCCCATTCCGAAGACCTACTTTTCTCGTCTGAAAACTTTTCGTTTTTCAAGAGGGTATCAAGTTAAGAACAAGTGGATCTAGCGCTCGTCATCAGTCCTGCAATAGGATGCTCACCTCTGTTTCGTCTTCTTCGAAATTCGATTATTGTCTTTTAAAGGCACATGCTGCTCATCGATATCTGCTCCCAGCATCCAGATTCGGTTGAACTCAACGGCCGCTCTTCTTCACCGACTGGTGACATCCTGTGTGCAACCTACAACGGGGCTCGTCCTCAGAATTGATATCTTCAGAAGAATTTTGGTAGCTGCAGCTTAGCGATAGTTACTTTCAGGCATGTGATTTTATGACAAAAGCATTCACAGCATGACGAGCTGCCCCGTTACAAGATGTTCAAGTGTGACCTCATGCAGCTCAAACTGATCGACTTGCCAAGTCTACGACTAGGGGCCGAATTCATCAACGACTTACAGCAATTTAAAAGAGAAATTAGGATAAGGATAAAGGATAATGGACGGCGTCACTCAATCCCATTTGGGATGCGCCACGCATTCTACTTCTACGGGATGTCATGGCGGCAATTTGAATGCGTATTTGGCCATGCAGTGACTTGTGGTGGCCAGCCGATGAACAAGTCAGCGCTTTACCCTTCCCAGACAAGTCTGGTGCCAATTCACCGACCCCGGGGGATGGAAGGCTTGGTTGGCCTAGGCGGGAGATCCGAGCCATTAACCTGGTATCGGGTGCAGGCGACAGTCGGCGCCTCCTCCAGCTGCGCTACACGCGCCCTAACAGAGAAATTACAGCCGAAATCCCTGATAGCGTGGCTTATCAAACGATATGGTGAAGCACTTCGCCGCGCTATCAGGGATTTCGGCTGTAATTTCTCTGTTAAATTGCTGTGTGTGGTTGATGAATCCGGCCCCAGGAAGTAGGTGCAGGAAATGACTTAACAGGAAAAAAGTGAGGCATATTTTATGCGGAGCTCGAGAGCAGAATTATTTTTGGAATACCTTGACATTCCAACCTGATACCAGGAATGAACCTCGGATGTCTAGCGGAGTAAAACTTAGTTTATCGTTAATTCTATGTCTTCAAATGCGACAGAGAATAATTTGTATTGCTTTAGAAGTTGGTTGAAAAATCCCTCAACCGATGCTAAAATCATTGAAATCAATTTGTGATAAGCAAGCTCTTAGCGTCTCGCCATACTGCATTTCCCAATGGTAAGGAGCAAACGAAAAAGGATGGCGTTAATCATTACATTTCGGGATGCGGATCGTACATAATTCGATGGATTTGGCAGTTTGGGTGCATATTCGACCAGCAAAACGACTTGCGCTGGCCAGCTGGCAGACAAGTCAGTCCTTTCCCATCTTTTCGAGACGATTCTGGTACCAATTCCCCAATCATAGAGAGATGAAAGAATTGAATGGCCCAGGCTGGAAACCCGAACCAGGAACCTGGAATCGGGTGCACGCGAGAGCCGGCTCCTCCCTCCACTGCGCTACAACGCGCCCATTTCCAAACAGTGTATCGATAAATATTGCTCACGGACGTGTGTAGCGCAGCCAGATGATGCGCTGGCTGTCACGTGCATCCAACACCAGGTTTCTGGTTCAGATTTCCCGTCCAGTCCAACCAAATCCTCCATCCCTCGGGGGTCGGCGAATTGGTACCAGACCAGTCTAAGAGGGGTAAAGCTCTGATTTGTTAATCGGCTGGCCAAGTCATTGTATGGCCAAGTACGCAGTCACATCGCGTCCACGACATCTCGTAGAAGTAGGATGCGTGGCGCATCCTAAAACTCTTTACCAGTTATCCTTTATACTGCTATAGGACATTTTTTGAAACAACACCCATGCTCCATTGCTCCATATTTAGTGAAAAATAATCTGGTGCTCTGCCATTTGTGCAAACAAATATCCTAAAGGAATAACCCGCTTCACTTGCAGGGCCTGTCCTAACGAGAAATTTCTCGACTTGGAAACTCTTGGAAGCTCATTGACTCACGACTTGTGCCAGCAGCGTCTCCATTCGTCCCTGTCGCGTGCCAGAGTGGTCCAATGGATCCTCCTCGCTCGAGGGACACGAAGAGCGTCATATCGGTCGTTCAGGGCTTTAACGAAGAAGTCCGACCAACGCGTTGGTGGGCGTCCTGGTATTCTCTGGACATCCCGCGGAATCCAGTCTGTGACGGCTCTCGTCCAGCGGGTGTCTGCGAATCGCATTACGTGGCCGGCCCACCTAATTTTCGACGACTTAGCCCATGCGACAGCGTCTCTGATCTTCGAACGTCGGCGAAGCTCGGAACTCCGGAGGCCTTCTCTCACTTGCGTGAGTCGTGTCACTCCGAGCATCGTCCTCTCGATTCCACGCTGCGCGACGCTGATCGCGTGTTCATCCTGCTTTCGCATAGCCCAGGTCTCTGAGGCGTATGTTGGGGCAGGAAGAACGGTAGAGTCGAATAGGTGGGCACGGAGTCGGACGTTTTTCGCCTTTTTCACGACTTCTTCGACGCTCTTGAAAGCTCCTCAACCTCCTGCTCAGCTCTGGTGCTAGGTCGTTGACCATGTTGAGTTCGGGCTCTGTCGTTGACCAATAGTTTCATAACAGTTGTTCTCCAAAAGAGCCAAGTGGGTAGAATAAGGACCATGGGGTGTGACGTCTCATCTCTGTTGGACTATCTCCTTATTGCCAAATTCCGTGGCTTGAGTACGAAGGTGAGGCAGAGAGACTGTCGCACTTTGGACGGTTCAGGGGAATATAGCTGGGAAACTTCTGAAGTTGAATACCGCACATTTAGGCCGTCACTGTAGCCCCAGCAGAAACAAAGTTGAAGAACAGTTTCTCTATGGTCTAAGGTCTCTGAGGCGTATGTTGTGGCAGGAAGAACGGTAGAGTCGAATAGGTGGGCACGGAGTCGGACGTTCTTCGTCTTCTTCGCGACTTCTTCGGCGCTCTTGAAAGTTCCCCAAGCCGCTCGTTTCCTCCTGCTCAGCTCCGGCGCTAGGTCGTTGGCCATATTGACTTCGCGACCGAAATAGACGTAGCTGGAGCATTCGGAGATGTTCATTCCGTTGAGCGAGAATGGAACATCAGAAACTTGTCCGTTCCTCATCAACATCGTCTTCGTAAGATTAACTAGTCGTCATTATTCCAAGTTCGTAAATCTCTAGACAATCTCTAGGCACTAGACCCTGAAGTCAGATCTTCCCTAAAACTAGAAACTTTTGAACATTTGGGAATGAATAACTTTCTCCTTACAAAAGCTTCAGCAATTTGGTGACAGCTGTTTATAAGTAGCACAAATATACTGCTTAAAGGAAAGAGGAGAAGCCGTACAACATGGATTCCACATGAGAAAAAGCGTGCTATTCTCAGGCCTCGGCACATTACGCGTCGAAGAAAGGTTATAAACCGACATTTCACATTATTGGAATAATGACAGCGCATGCGGACCAAAAACAAATAAAATGTGGTGGTATAATAGCCAGCTTATTTCCCAGGCCGAGACGATTTAAAACCTCGAAAACACAAAAGTTCCGAACGTCTTTGAAAGTCTGGGTAGAGATGGATAGAGATAAAGGAAGAGATGAACAAGACAGTCTAAGAACGGTTGGTCATGGATGCCAGGGAATAGCATCGAGCAGACAATGAATGCGAAACGTCGTTGTCGGCATGAAATCAATACATCTACCCTGGGAACCAGGCTTCACAACGCATTCTTCTCAGATCCACGTCGTCTGGAAGTCCCTCAATTTCTTCGCTCTGGAATCCAATTTCTCGCTTCGAAAGCGAGTGAATGTCGTGTTCATAAATCGTCCGCAGCTCATCGCTTCTCGACTACTGTAGCACGTCGCCGTCGGGCGGCCGCTCCGCCGCCGCCGGGCGGCGATTGATTGCGGCCGGCGCTGCCGGCGGTGGTCTCCCAGGCCGTCAAAGGCACGTCTTCAAGCGAGCAGAGTACAGCCGAAGTCGGCTTCACTGGAAAGATGGAGTGGTGAGTTGAGGTCGTGAAGTACTGCGAATAGAAATTCTGGTCAGGAAAAAGCAGCTTTTCCCCCTCGGCTTAAGGCGATTTTCGTGTGTTCAAAGTTGCTCAAACAACTGCCTTTTCCCGTCTAACATTTCTCTGAAGGCACACGGTCCTCAAGCAGTAGTAGCCGACAACCAGGACTACCTGGAGGAGAAGGTGCAGATGTGGCAGAGAGCCCTCGCGGACAACGGCCTACGGCTGAACGTGAAGAAGACGAAGTTCATCAGCTCTGAGCAGTGCGCTGGATCGATCCTAGACTGCCAAGGGGAAACGATCGAGAAGGTGGAGGAATTCCGCAATCTCGGAAGTGACCTATCCGAGGAAGAAAGTGTGGGCCAGGCGGTCAGGGGACGGATAAACGCGGCCTGGCTCAAGTGGAGGGAGTCCACAGGGATCCTCTGCGACCGTAGATGCTCCAGGACGCTCAAAGGCAAGCTCTATAGAACAGTTGTGAGACCTGCCCTCCTCTACGGCAGTGAGTGCTGGGCCCTGGGTAAGGCGCAGGAGCGGCAACTGCACGCGGCGGAGATGAGGATGCTGAGGTGGGCATGTGGATGGACTCGTCGGGACAGGGTGCGAAACGAGGATGTTAGGGCAGTGATGAAGACTGCCCCGATCCAGCTGAAGATGAGAGAGCAGCGCCTGAGGTGGTATGGACACGTCCTCAGAAGACCAGAGGATCACGCCACAAGGTTGGCCCTAGATTTCGAGGCACCCGGAAAGCGTCCGAGAGGAGCCCCAAGGAAAAGATGGAAGGACGTCATCAAGAGAGATCTCGCCGAAGTCGGCGCCACGGCAGATGACGTCCTTGATAGGATGAGGTGGCGACAGATCACAAGAACAGCGGACCCTGCGACTGCGTGGGACTAAACGCTCAGGAGAAGAAGAAGAAGAAGAAGAAGAAGAAGAAGAAGAAGAAGAACACGGTCTTCTAGCACTAGAGCTGAAACGAAGACTATGAAGAGCAGAATAACCACTAAAAAGAACTCGAAAACAGAAGCAGGAGAAAGGGAAAAAGGTGAGTAAGATGAAAGAAACTTTGAATAACTGTTGCAAAATCTGACACTGAAAGCAAAAAGTGGAGCTTATTATTTCCAATAAGGCGCTCTGAAAACATTGCGTGATTTGTGCAGGAACTTGTACAACACGGTGACCTACAGGTATTCTAAGAGCTGGTGGGTAACGACGATAAAACAGTCACACAACGTTCATATTGCTCCCTGCCGAGTGACAATATAGCCCAGTGGACCGCTTGCTGGAGTGTCGATCAGCATCGAATCGCTTAATTGAGCAAAACGTGATGTAGCAACGTTACTGGGTGTGCTGATCTCCTCCAGGGGCGAGATTCATCAACGTTACAGCGGTAACATTCTACAGAGGTTTCACAATACTGCGGTCTTACAGAGAAACTACCGCTGAATTCTGATTCATCAAAAACGCTGTGAAAGTAACGGAGTCTAGAATTCGACCGAGAGCCGGAGCTTGCTACGTCGTATCTTTTACAGGGAATTTTTCACAAAGATTCCACCGTAGAGATTGCTGTTAAGTAGCGTTTTCAGGATTTTCGGCTGTAATTTCGCTGCTAAGGGCGCGTGTAGCGCAGTCGGAGGAGGCGCCGACTGTCGCGTGCACCCGATGCCAAGTTCCTGGTTCGGACTTCGCACCCAGGCCAACCAAGCCTTCCATCCTTCTGGGGTCGGTGAATTGGTACAAGACTTGTCTGGGAAGGATAGAGCGCTGACTTGTTCATCGGCTGGCCACCGCAAGTCATTGTATGGCCAAATACGCATTGAAATCGCCTCCACGATATCCCGTAGAAGTAGAATGCGTGGCGCATCCCAAAAGGGATTGAATAACGCCGTCCTTTATCTTTTATCCTTATCCTAATTTCGCTGCTAAACTGCTGTAAGTCTTTGGTGAAACCGACCCCAGGATCCTCAGAAATTCGCTCACGGCTTTCGCCTACCGAAACGTGTTGCGTGACCGGCCCACCTAATCTTCAACGCTGACTCATGTGACAACGTTTTCGGTCGTCAAAATCACTTGTGCTTTCTTCCACTTGCTATTCACCTTCGCCAATCGTGTCGCTCCCGATTTCTCGTAAGGCGACGCAGGTCGACAGTTCGTCTTACCTCTGTAGAACCCAGGCTTTGGCTAGCAGATGGGCAAGACAGTGGAAGGACAAACTTTTTAGGCAATTCTGTCAGCAATTCACATACCTGGAAGGCTTGTTTATCTTGGCAGGATACGGGCACTGATTCAAGATATCAGTTCAATGCCAATGAAAGGAGCTGAAGAAAGCAGGTCTTGTGCCTAGACTTCAAAGCAGGTAACCAAAAATGTCCTTATGATGGATTTTAAAGGAACTACCGGTAGAGCTGTGCTGATTCTTTATGAGATTTTAAGCGTACTACGTTTTTGACATAGTACTAATGCCGAGATTAGAGTTCCAGCTTCTAGGTCACAGATCCTTCCTAGAAGCCCCCATAGGAAAGTCTTTGTTATTAAACAGGCTGTTTGATGAGGCCTTCTCTGCAACTTTATGTATTTAAAAACTGGTTCATCTCGTTGACATCTAAATGTTTTCTGATAATTTCGTGCCCTATTTTTGGAATATAATTTCGGTGTTTTCCATACTGTGCTTGGTCCATGTCGCGAATATGGGCAGCATTAGGAGGTTAAGACTGGGCGTTGTAATGACAGATTTTTTGTGTGTTTTTGTTTGTGAATTGCATGGACATGACCAGCACCTCCAAAGACTAAGATGGAGACAAACCTAAAATCTCGATCGACCTTCTACATACAAAGATGCAGGCTTTCAATTCTAATGTTGAACGAACATACTCCTCAACATTAGAGTTGGACGCCCGCGATCGAAGCCGGTCCCATAGGCCTACAGAGGTGCTCCCCCATTACGCAGGATTGGGTTGGTTAGCGGCTGCCAATATCAGGCGAATGCGCCGTGCATTCTACTCCGCGCGATCTCGCGAAATCTACAGAAAACGTTTGGCTTTCACGATAATTTATTGGCTTAGTAGAGTAGTTTAGGTTTTTTTTAGGTTTTTGGATCGTTTTTCAGGTTTTCCAACTTCCTTCAGAAGAACTTAGGCGAATGAAGTCGAGTGCAAGAAAACTCGTGCACAGTATTTCAATTTTTTTTTTGTTAACCGCTGGGTGCACGTAGCGCAGTCAGAAGAGGTGCCGGCTGTCGCATGCACCCCATACCAGATTCTTGCTTCAGATTTTCCGCCCAGGCCAACTAGGCCTTTCACCCGCCTCCACATAATTCCATTGAGGTAGGATGCATGGCGCATCCCAAGGGGTTGATCAACACCGTTCTCAATTCTTTTGTCTTTAAACCCTTTGAGGAACGATATGGGCCTTCACCAAGAGCTCCATGGAGGCGGTTATCCCTAAGATGCTGTTGCTTTGGCAGGATACGAGTGTAGATAACTAAGAAAATAGAGGTAGAAGTAAAGCCGGCAGATGTTCCTTCTTCCTGTCTGATGTACTTATAGGCACTATGTGTACTTTTAATTTAACGTTTTTCATGCTCTGTCTCGTTCTTTTTATCCCATGAGAGGTATTTAAGTATAAACCCCCATTTAGATTCTTCAACAACACCTTTCAACAGTATACGCGGCGTTCAGAGGACCACTTATGGCTAATTCAGAATGCTAAAGGACGAAGTTTACAGTCCATTTTCGCACCCCGCCATACAGCTCCACTGCATAAAAGATTCTGCATTTGAATGCCTATCTGGGCTTCACAACGACTTTCATGGGAACATCCTTTATAGTCGAATACGCTGAGAGGGACTGTAGGAAACCACTTCTTTCGATGAAGAGAAATCATGAGAAACTGCGGCGTGTTCATCGAGGCGAGAGAGATGGTGATTGGAGGAAGGAAAGAGCGTTCAAAAGGAACACTCAGACAAGACATAGGTGTTGTTCGAATCCTAATTCCTAATTCCTAATTCCTAATAATCCTAATTCCCTCTGCTGTTCGAATTCAGACACCCATAGGCCATTGAAGTTGACAGTCCTGATCCCACTCTCCTGCCCATGTCAACAGGGGATAGTACCACACCCGGCGATAATGAACCCTTCGGAAGTCTTCGATAGACTCCACGCCTCACACTTCTGCATGATGTTGCGTGTAGGTGATCGCGAATCTCAATAAATCCTGGGATACTTCCTATTAAATTGGAGTTTGGAGTGAGGATAACCTACCTTTGCATCGGCCGAGATTGGTTGACAACTCTATTCCGGCTTAAGTTTCTGCGCTCTAGTCTTCTACAGAGCTTGAGATATCGAGCCAAATTTTGACAAGCAATTCTCCTAACCTCGATCCTGTTAGGCAAAGATTCATACACAAAGATCACGAGAACGACTTCTTAAGTCGTCAAAGGGTTAACTTCACAGTGGGACATTTGAGCCGTCCACCGGGATCATCAACTCAATTCGAGGTTAAGAGTATTAGACTCATGAAATCACTATCCGTCAGAGCATAAGGATAAGGATAAGGACGGCGTTACTCAATCCCTTTTTGGGATGCGCCACGCATTCTACTCCTACGGGATGTTGTGGAGGCGGTTTGAATGCGTATTTAGCCATAAAATGACTTGCGGGTGCCAACCGATGAGCAAGTCGGCGCCTTATCCTTCCCAGACAAGTCTGGCACCAAGTCACTACCTCCGGAGGGATGGAGGGCTTCGTGCGCCTGGGCGAAAAACCCGAACCAGGAACCTGGTACCAGTGCACGCAACTGTGGGCTCCTTTTCCTACTGCGCTGCACGCGCTTTATTTGTTATACAGTTAGAGCATCACCTGCCCCCTGCCGCTCCGTTGATCATCGAGTTGCTCGGGCGGGCGCCAGCAGTTTCATCAATCATTCTTGTCGTGTGCCAAACTGCCTCAATGGATCTTCCTCGCAGAGGGGCAAAAAAGCGTTTTATCGTTCATTCAAGGCTTTCAAAAAGGGGTACGACCAACGCGTTGGTAGGCGTCCTCGTGTTTTCTTGACATCCCACGCGTCGGCTCTCGTCCAAAGGGTGTATGATCGACCTTGCTCGAGGAATACGAAGAGCGTCATAACGGTCGTTCAGGGCTTTTATGAAGGAGTCCGACCAACGCGTTGGTGGGCGTCCTAATGTTCTCTTGACATCCCACGCATCCAGCGGGTGTCTGCGAAGCACATTACGTGACCGGCCCACCTAACTTTCGACGACTTGACTCAAGCGGCAGCGTCTCTGACGAAGCTCGGAATTTTGTAGGCTTTTTCTAACTTGCGGCGGTCGTGTCACGTCGAGCATCGCCCTCTCGATTCCACACTGCGCTGATCGCGTGTTCATCCTGCTTTCCGATGGCCCAGGCCCCTGAGGCCTATGTATGTTATAGCGGCGTCGAACAGGTGGGCACGATGTCAGACGTCCTTCGTCTTCTTCACGACTTGTTCGATTCTCCTGAAAGCCCCCCCCCCAAGCCGTTCGTCTCCTCCTGTCCAGCTCACGCGATAGGTCGTTGGCCATGTTGACAACGCGACCTAGGTGCACGCAGCTGGAGCACTTGGGGTCGTTCGTTCCGTTGAGCGATGATGGACATCAGAAACTCGCCCGTTTCTCATGAACGTCATCGTCGTAAAATCCAGATGCAGTCTAAACGTGGCATAGCATCGTAAAATGGCGAACAAAATACTCCACTATAGAACGAATAGGAGAACGTCAACGAAAGAATAAAAGACCCAGAACAACTACTAAAAACACTAGAGTAAAACATACTACCACAACGCCTTGTTTTTTTACAAAAAGAATCGAGTCTGTAATTGCTCGCTTATTCTCATTGAATGGATTGACTTCTCGTAAAAGGTAAATGGCTTATCACCGACTAGAGTTAGACCGTAGTCACTAGGGCCTACAAACCATGACTTTCTCATATTTCCTTCAAGACTAGAAACCTTCAAACCAGGAAGACTAGAAACTCTAGGGCCAGGTAAGAGTCGAACTCGCACCACTTGCTTACCGGGCAGGATGCTACACCACCGCACCACCGGTGCTGCTTGATTGAACGTGGCATTCTTACCCTAACTTCTCTTAAGTCACAAAGAAAGTCGTTTAGCCAGCATTGACGAGATATGAAGTTTAAAATGCCAAACAGTGGAAAACGCTAGGAAGACGTTACTGCCCACATGCCCAGGACGTGGGTGCAGCAGCCAGCTGTGCAGAAATTCAGTTCTTCCATCGGTGACAGACAGACAGACAATCTACAAGCAGTTGTTGCTGGATTTGTTTCGACTGCTTCACGGATTGCTTCAGAATCCACTGTTGTTGCAGGTCTTGGCTTATCTCCTACATACGTAGGTTTCTCCGCCATAGAGTTTTTCCAATTAGCATCGTGAAGCTCGCTTTAATCGTCTACTTCAACATCACACATCCTCCTTGCTGCTGCAGTAGCGTTGAAGCCTCGTTTCCAGTAATGCCATAAAAGAGTCGCACAATTTCAAGGATCATGCTAGAGTTTAAAAAATTAAATTTCAGATTGAATAACCATTTTCGTCAAAGTTATAACAGAGCAATTCATTAGCCTTAGAAAGATATACGTCTTTTTCAGGTCGAATTGGACACTGTTCATGTCAAATTGGACACTCTTCTGAGCTCGCCTAAGACTTTTGAAATCAAATAGAACTCTTCTGGATTGAAACAACCTTCATGCAGGTTGAACTACAGACTCAATGAGATGGTTAGAAGAATTTTTTGTTGAAATATGAAAATGGAAAATTCAAAGAAAATGGAAAAAGGATAATTTAGAACAACTTTTTTAGAAATTTACAAATTATACATATAACACGCCTATATTAAACAATTCTCTCTGGTAGAAATCTATTGAGACAAAATATCATAAAAAAAGGACTTCCTAGTTCACCGTGCCATTGCTACGGCAGGGGTACATTGCACTATATAAACGCACTGGTGAAGTAGAGCTTTTTCAAACTCAAATCACTTAAAGTTGGAGATGGGCTACAATATACATTACAGTATGAAAGGATAAAGGATAAAGGACGGCGTTACACAATTATTTTGGGATGCGCCACGCATTCTACTTCTACGGGATGTCGTGGAGGTGATTTGAATGCGTATTTGGCCATACAATGACTTGCGGTGGCCAGCCGATGAACAAGTCAGCGCTTTATCCTTTCCAGACACGTCTGGTACCAATTCACCGATCCCACAGGGATTAAAGGCTTGGTTGGCCTGAGCGGGAAATCCGAACCACGAACCTAGTATCGGGTGCAGGCGACAGTCGGCGCCTCCTCCGACTGCGCTACACGCGCCCTCATACATTACAGTATGGAGAATAATCATATGCGGACGATGTTTAGACGAGTCCGAAAGTTCCGAAATTGCATAGTATAAGTGGAGGGCTGGAGTGCGTGGTGGCGCAGTCGGAGAAGGTGCCGACTGTCGTATGCAGCCTTAATCGAGGTTCTTGGTTCGGGTGTCTCGCCCAGGTCAGCCAAACTGGTACCTGATTTGTCAGGGAAGGATAAAGCACTGACCTGTACATCGGCTGCCCACCGCAAATCATTGTAAAGTCCGAATACGTAGGCATTCATTTTGTCTCTATGACATATCAAATAAATGCACCATATTTATTTACTTATTTATATTTTATACGTGGAAATCCACGCGGCAGAGTAAACAAACAAATAAGAGAACCTAGAGACGACAGGATTAAATATAGGAATAAAAACCAGGAATAAATATGAGGACAACATACCAGCGCGGTGAAGAAAAGAAAACGATAAACTCCCTAGCAGCGCCCTTAAGATAAAGGACAAAAATAAAGGATAAAGGACGGCGTTATTCAATCCTCTTTGGGTTGCGCCACGCATTCTACTTCTACAGGATGAGGTGGAGGCGATTTGAATGCGTATTTGGCCACACAATGACTTGCGGTGGCCAGCCGATGAACAAGTCAGCGCTCTATCCTTCCCAGACAAGTCTGGTACCAATTCACCGACCTCGGGGGGATGGAAGGCTTGGTTGGCCAGGGCGGGAAATCCGAACCACGAATCTGGTGTCAGACATGCAGACGACAGGAGGCGCCTCCTCCGACTGCGCTCCACGCGCCCGCCCTTAAGACGAAAAGTCAAACAGTGAGTCTGGTGACGTGTGTTTTTAGCAACTTTAAAGATTTCGTCCCTTCTCTACAAATGAAGAATGCTGATCTTACATTGCTTTTTGGGCTAGTAAATTAGATCTTTTACCGCTCAGCCCTTATGCTAGAAGAAGAGAATGAATAAAATTCCTAAACAGAAGGGCTAACCAAGCCATTTATCAATTGAATATCATAATTAGAACGAAGTTGCTAGAAGGATGTTTAGTTGCGATCAAAACTCGTGCGCTAGGTGGAACTCGAACCTGCACCTAGTGTTTTCCGGGCAGCGATACTATACCTTACACCACCGCCGCTGTTTGACCGAACAGAACATTCACGAGATCTTCTTCTCTAGCAATGCCTTATCAGCACCCACCCGTAATATCGGGGTGAGCCGACCGCTGACATCAGAATGAAGCCGGTTAAGCTGAAGGACTTCGTAGAAATGATGTTTTCAATTAAAGCGATCTGACTATAATCTGAAAATTCAAGACTTAATTGGATCGCTCTTTCTTCTGCGATGTGTAAGTTTTTTGGTACATGTCGCGAAGGCGAGCAGCGTTGGAATATGAAAATGCTCCTGACAATCAGGCCGCCTCAAATGAGCCTGCCGTTCAGAGATGAAGTGTACGGTCAACACCCTGATTGGTTGGCTTGTCTAGTCGGCAATTTGTTTGGTTATGATTGGCTGGCGCCTCCGCACCTCCGAATGCTGTCCACCTTCGCGACATGTACCGTTTTTTTAGTTTTATTTCGCAGTGTTCCTATGTAGTCTTATCTAGAGTGCCCTCGTGAAACTGCCCTGCACAGATTCGAGGCTGGCGATATCTCCCTTATACAGGGTGCGTAAAAAGTATTGACGCACCTACTTTTTGTTTCAGCTCCAGCTTTCTCTGTCTACCCCTATAGGTTTTTGTGTGTTATTTTTGTTGTCTGTGTTGTGCTCAAAAAACACTCACGAAAAAACTGAAGAAACATGATCGTCATCGCTACGGTGGCCCTTTTTTGTATGTTACCCAGACAGCTGAATACTTCCTTAACAAGAGAATTAGGCGCTGTTCGAAACGGTTGGTGAGGAAAGAGGCCAGCAACCCAAACGTCAGCCACGGCTCTGTCATAACAGATGATGATTGCAATATGTTCAAGCACGATAACGTTGAAATCCAAATTTATCACTCTCTGTCCGATAACGGCAAGCAGGTAACGCGCACAAGTGTGGACAGCTTCTCAGACGATCACAGCTTAAACGTGAATCCGCTGGATTACTCTTTTTAGGCGATTTTAGAGGATGGGGTCTGGGCTACTTTCAACAGAAGTGACCAGTCGCAGAACGCTACTCTGTTAGAAGCACGGGACGAAATCCAAGCGAGTACTTGCGGCGCGTGCTCATGAATTTTTCCGTCGTTTTCGTTCCTGTATTCTCAGTAAAGGAGCCAATGTCGATCACGAGTTATTCTATCGCGTTTGCAAGGTCATTTTCCATATTTCCCAAGTGAATATTTTAAAACTTACTGCGCAATACTATTTCCACAGCCGTCATTTACTGCGTCAATACTTTTTACGCACCCTTTACATCGGACTGACTTCAGAAGTGCCGTATTCAAGAATCGGTCTTACGTATGATTTATAAGCAGAGAATATATAGAGGAAGTGCTATAGAAAGAGCTTCAAAACCAATCCCCTCTGTGACTCCATTATGAATGCTTCTGCTGGAGTCGCTTGCAGACACTTTTCTTCTTCATATCTTCGCCACAGACTAGACTACGCTTGGATTTGCTACACGTTTCTGAGCCCTGCCGAAGGGCGGAGATACGGCAGCTCATCCTCCCACTGCATAGCGCTGCTGTACGGTACTACACACTCCCGCCAGCACTAGTCGGCCGAGCTGGCGCTGAAGCTCGGCCGACGGCCGCACGAATGGAGCGCCGCTGGCGCTGCAGCTCCAGCGTGTCCCACGCTGGTACAGTACGACTGGGCATCAGTGCCCCATAAAACGGCACCATGTTAGAGCCAATAAACGTGACGAATTAGACACACTTTCATGCCACAACATGCGAGAACGGGAGCGACGCGAAAGTCGTAAAGAGACCATCAGCAGCGCTGAACGCATTATAAAGTGATCAGGCCACGACGGTAGCGCTTCCATAACGCTGCGACTTTCGTTTTTGTCTCCACTCCCTGTTCAAAGTTCATGTCTAAAAAACGTGGATTTTTTGTATAGAATTTGGGTTCGAACTGCTATTAGGTTGTAACGAAATAAATGGCACTGAACCACTGTAAGTTTAAACCGTTAATATCTCGGCTTGTAGGCAAGTTTATTAATCGAAATAAAGACCTTCTGATTCTACACATCTTTGCCAACGTGACACAAGCTTTTTTATCCCAGTAGCATAAAAATCAGAAGTTCTGCAATTGACGAAATCTTCGAAGGCACTTTCGGCATCCTGTTGGTATTTGAATATTTTCCCTACCAAGAAGTCGCCAAGATGCTTGAAGAAATGGTAGTCTGTTGGGGAGAGGTCGGGAGAAAACGGGGATGTGGTAGAGTTTCAATGCTCAGCTCATTCAATTTCTGCAACGTCCTTCGTGCTACATGGGGGCGAGCATTGTCGTGCAGAAGGAGAACTCGCCTTCGGTTTACCAAGGCCGGCCGGATATCCTTCAACTTTTTCATCATTTCTTCAATTTCAATGCAGTACTTCTCTGCCGTGATGGATTCACCGGGAGGGAGGAAGCTGTGGTGAATAATTCCCAGCGAACACCACCATACTGTCACCATTACTTTCTTTTGGTGCAATTCCGGCTTCGCAAAAACCTTGCGGCTCTCATCGCTGTCCACCCACTGTGCCGATCGTCGCCTGTTGTCGTACATTATCCATTTCTCGTCACAGGTTACGATGCGATCAAGGAACGGGTCCGTTTCGTTCCGTAGAAGCAGTGTGGACGAGATCTCATGTCGTCGGTTTCTTTGCTCCTCAGACAGCTCGTGAGGCACCCACCTTTCCAGCTTTTTGGTCTTTCCAATTTCCTTCAGATGCCGGGCAGCTGTGTTGTGACTGACGCCAAGAACCTTCGCTATCTCCCTGGTACCTTTGTGTGGATCCTCCTCTACCACATCTCTCAGCTTGTCCTCATCAACATCACTATGCCTCCAACGACCTTCATGTTCTTCCAAGCTCTCATCTCCATTCCGGAACTTCTGATACCAACGATACGCCGTCCGAATTGTGGAACATCCTTGACCGAATGCGGCCTTGATCTTCTCGTCCGCCTTCTTAGCTGTGGTGCCCAGCTTGAATTCATACAAGTAAATGCCTCGGATTACCCTTTTGTCCATCTGCAGAAAAGTCAATAAAACTCTAAAGTTTTCCCACTTTTACATGGAAAATTTGATACTCCCCGGTAGAGCAAAGTTTGCGCTTCTAAATGATATGCCACATGTTACGGCTTGTTCTTGATCAAACGCGTAAAGACGCGCCAAAAAATGGCGCGAGCCAGTGCCATTTAATTCGTTACAACCTAATAATAATGGTTTTTGTGCTACACTCTCAAACACACTTGGCTGTGATAGTTTCTGGGGCGGGATTCATCAACGACTAACCCGCGGGTATGGGGTAGAGATACCCAAAATGCCTGCGTCTCTGACTCTTACCTTATCTCTACCCCTTATACCCCGAATACCCACGGGTTTAATTGTTGATGAATTCGGCCCCCGAACTGCATTTGAAACCGTTTTATATTATATTTTGGTATTTTGGTATTGTATTTTATATTTTGGTTACATAGACAATCTTACGCGTATTCTGTTTTTACCACTTGGCTGAGTATTGCATTGGTAAGCACAATAAACAAAAATAAATATGAGCTCTCAAGGGGTCTCTTCTATGTATGTCGTGAAGAAGTTGATGGCGTGGCGTGTCTTTAGGAGACTGGTCACTCTTCGACCCTGATTTAGTAAAGGATGAAGTATAACTAATCGACGTAACTTAATCCCTTTTTGGGAAGCGCCACGCATTCTACTTCTACGTGATATCGTGGAGGCGACTTGAATGCGTATTTGGCCATACAATGACTTGCGGTGGCCAGCCGGTGAACAAGTCAGCGTTTTATCCTTCCCACACAGGTCTACTACCAACACCGACCCCGACGGGATGGAAGGCTTGGTTGGCCTGGGCGGGAAACGCGAACCAGAAGCCTGGTATCGGGTGCACGCGACAACCGGCACCTCAAACGACTGCGCTATGCGCGCCCCTGATGTAGTATTCCAACAAATAAATCCCTAGGAATAGACAAGGTGAGATCATTGTCGCTCCAATATCCGTCCAGGCGCTGCAAAGGCTTCTTTCCACTCCACGTTCATTGAAATCAACACGTTTTATACATAATTTTGATGACTCGCAGAGTACAAATGTATTTTGTGGCAAGAATTAATGGGCTCTCCAAATAAGCACAATCGGCCTTGCCCTAGAATAGGTGTGCTAGTTGAGGGTGAGCCATGCTCATAGCTACTAGGCATGGTAAAGCACATAACGCCCTTAGGACAATTTTGTTAGAAAACTCCATCGAGTAAGCCTAGACAGGCAGAAGCAAAATACTGAATTGAGATGGAACCTTAAGCATTTCATGGCTGAGAGAACAGAGATTATATGTGGCGCTGTAAGACTGAAGATCTGGTGGGTCTCGCAGTGAAATATCTTTCGCAAGCTAAAGTCAGGTGGATGGCTCGGTTTTTTTTGAGAATTTCAAAAATTCCGTTCCAGCTCTAGAAATGAGGAATGCTGATCTCTCATTGCTTTTTGGCCTAGTAAATAAGATCGTTCACTGCTCACTTCTTACGCTGGAAAAAGAGAATGAATAAAATCTCTAAATGGGAAGGCCAACCAACACATTTATCGACATGAAAATTTATTTATTCTTATTTTATTTATTTTTGGGCGCGTGTAGCGCAGTCGGAGGAGGCGCGACTGTCGCATGCACCCGATACCAGGTTCCTGGTTCGGATTTCCCGCCCAGGCCAACCAAGCCTTCCATCCCTCCGGGGTCGGTGAATTGGTACCAGACTTGTCTGGGAAGGATAGAGCGCTGACTTGTTCATCGGCTGGCCACCGCAAGTCATTGTATGGCCAAATACGCATTCATGTCGCCTCCACGACATCCCGTAGAAGTAGAATGCGCTGGCGCATCCCAGAAGGGATTGAGTAACGCCGTCCTTTATCCTTTTATTTTTTATCCTTATTTATTTTTAAAATCCTAACTAGATCGCAATTTCCTCTACGACATGCAAGTGTGATCAGATTTCAGAACTGGCGGGGGTTTCTGAAACTCCTTGCGGTCAACTGCAGGTGAAAGAGAATAGTACTTCAGGATGGCGGGGAAAGGTTGTGAGAAATGTGTATAATTTCAGAGAAAACGCCACATCGAAACAGCTATGCATCAGGTATAAAAATTTGCCTAACCTGCAAAAGTGTTGAAGTTGGAAGAAGACGTGCAACCTCTTAACGAAAGAAAGAAACATGCGTAAAACGTAGGGAAGTATATGAGATACGCAAGGGAACCGCAACCACTAATTTGCAGGTTGATTGCGCTGAGTTCAGAAGTCCCGCAGCGAACGACCACATCTTCTGAGAAAAGCTTTGCAATAGAATTGCGTCGATCGAAATGCTAGTAAACCGCGTGGAAAACTTGTCACTAGTGGGCGAAACTTCTGCCATCTATCGACGATTTGAGAGGCCGAGAAAAGGCACTCCGCCTCAACTGATGTTCGCCAACAGTTGATGGCTATAGGTTCCACAATTTGACCCGCAGAAGAACCCTGAGAAGGGCTTTGCAATAGAGTTGCTCGATTTAACTCCTGGTAAACCGCGAGGAAAAGCCTGTCAGTAGCGTGCGAAATTTCTATCACGTACCGACGATTTTCATAGGCTGAGAAAGTACACTCCTTCCTCAGCTAAGGTTCGCCGACAGTTGATGGCTATGTGTTCCACAATTTCACCGATAGTTGACCGCTAGGGGATTCAGAATTACCCTTGCGACTAGAAAGGGACAGTTTCGGGAAGGTTCCGTGAAGGAGGTAGTCTATCCTAACAAAGGACAGTTCTCCCAGGTGAGAATGAGGACGGCTGAGCTTGAGCGCGCCCAGCTCGGCTAGTTGACGTATGGTCGAGCCGAGGCGGCGTGGAGTGTGGAGCATTTTTCGCGCGGCCCAAAGGCGAGGGGGGACGTTGGGGGCGACCGCCCGCCTTTTCAGACGAAGGGCAGTTGCTTCTCATTCAACCGGTGGGAGAGCCGAGTGTCTTTTCGGCCCCGCCGCTTTCCCGCATACGATTACCTCCTCCTCGTGTCGTTCTTTGCTTGAGTGAAGACGACGACGAAGACACAGAGCCGCCGCCATCGTCGCCGCCACGGTCACAAAGCCGACCGTCGCGGTTACTCATCTGAAGCACGTCTACCTCAGCACGGCAACGTCCACCCCATCGCTTTCCAATTTACGCTTTTCTGTCTTGAGATCTGAGTCTGAAGCCGTACTATGCTCCTGAATTTATACCGTAGCTCTCTTCAAAAGTAGACATCTCTGTTGGACACAGGGATAGCCTAGATTCAGTCCAACTATGGATAATGTATCTAGCAGGTCGTGTTTCCTTAAGCCCTTTAGTGGACTAATTTCCATGCCAGACAAAGCGCGAACCAGCGGCTGGCTGCAGCTCAAAGGATAGCGCCTGTATACAGCTGCCATGACTAAGCTCTTCCTTACAATAACCCTCGGCGGGTGTCAGTGACCGTGGAGATTTATGAATTTTTCTTCCTTCCCATGCACAGCATCCAAGACGAACGCCGGACTTGCACGAGGGACCTACACCCGTCAGACATGAAATACGGTAGTCTTACAGTATTTCCGTACAAGGAGCTATTTCATGTCGCGGTGTGGCTCTGCATAGCCGCCTCTACTTGGTTTTTGATCTTCAATCCTCATTCATTACTTTTAAATTATTATTTTTTAACAATCAGCAAATTGCACGTGTTAAAACAAAAAAGGAGCACTTCAAATTCCAATGTAAATGGTATGATTTTTTCGCTATAATCATTCTAAAAGCTCCAAGGGCGGTGTAGCGCAGTCGGAGGGGGTTAAAAAACTATCGATCTTTAGAAAGCACTTATTATTAGCGTTTAGAATCTATATGCCGCATAGTACAGTTTGACATTTAGATGTCGCTCGTTCAGGTAGAAAAATGTGTCATGCCACGACATTCTTCAGAAATCGACGAAAAATTGAATCCGTCCCTGAGTGATTCGAAAACTAATGTAGAAAATCTTCATTTTCAAACGCAAAATATTTATCGTTCAAGTCATTATAGGATTCACATAGGGGCGTGTGTAGCGCAGTCGGAGGAGGTGCTGGCTGTCGCGGGCACCCGCTACCAGGTTCCTAGTTCGGATTTCTCGCCCAGGCAAAGGAAGTCTTCCACCTCGGAATCGATGAAATGGCACCTCACTTGTCTGGGAAGGGTGCTGAGGTGCTTATCGGCTCGCCACTGCAAGTCATGGTATAGCCAAATACGCATTCAAATCACCTCCATGACATCACGTAGAAGTAGAATGCGTGGCGCACCCTAAAAGAGATTGAGTGACGCTGTTCTCTATCCTTATCTTACTCATTCGAAAACAGAAGTTTGAGAATCGAAGCGATTCTGCGCTGGAGGCGGACTCTATAGCCGTTATAACCATTGTCCCTTGGGAGAGGCTGACCCATTTTGTGGGGAAAAATATTCAAAAATATCCTTTGGTAAAGCTTTTCTGTGAGCCTTAGTGAAGCCGGCTAAGTGCTGTTACAGTAACGAAATCTTAAGGAATCTGAGCAAGAACGTTAGATTAGCCTTTGTGTCGCGACGCATTTAATTTCTTCTTGAGTGAAGAACTGAATAAAAATTTTGCAATATTTTTAACAAAAGCACTGGGACAAAAATTGCGGATCTTGTTAGGTTGTGCAAAATTCTAGCTAAAAAGCTGGCGATCGATCCAGTAGATTTTATCGTTGGTGCACTGAAACATTCTGTAGGGGGAAAGGTTGTTCTAGGGTTCCCGATTGCTAGATCACGAGTCAGGTCATGCTTTCTTAGTTATTGGGTTTTCACGGACTTCATTTTGCTACTTCGTAAGTACCAAGGCAACACAGCGAAGCGCTGTGGTGTGTCGTGATACCAGGTTCCCGGTTCGGATTTTCCGCTCAGGTCAACCAAGCCTCCCATCCCTCCGGGGTCGGTGAAGTGGTACTGCACTGACCTGAGAAGGGTAAAGCGCTGAACTTGTTCATTGGCCAGCCACCACAAATTGTTGTATAGGAGAAATACGTATTCAATTCGCCTCCACTACATCACGTAGAAGTAGAATGCGTGGCGCATCCCAAAAGAGAATAATTAATACCGTTCTTCATTCTTTGAGTACGAAGACCTGACAAGGTTGTCTGTTCAAGCATGTAGGGGAGTTATGAAAAATCTAATATGTCGTGAGCGCTTTGTTGTCTTTATTCGCTTACGCATCACCAAGAAGGTGTCGTCAGCATGCATTTGTGCTGTCCTTTAAGCGTTGTTTTTTGCTCATATTTTTGCGCCAGACATCTGTCTACGCCTCAAATACATAAAGGATAAGGATAAAGGACGGCGTTTACTCAATCCATTTTGGGATAACGCTACGCATTCCACTTCTACGGGATGGAAGCGACTTGAATGCGTATTTGCCATACAATGACTTGCGGTGGCCAGCCGATGAACAAGCCAGCGCTCTGTCCTTCTCAGACCAGTTTGGTACCAATTCACCGCCCCCGAAGGGATGGAAGGCTTGGTTGGCCTTGGCGAGAAATCCGAACGAGGAACCTGGTATCGGGTGCAGGCAACAGCCGGCGCCTCCTCCGACTGCGCTCCACACGCCCCTCAAATATATACATAAATAAAAAACAATATAATGAAGTCGCATGGAAGTAAACCGGCCTCCAACGGAATTCTTTTAATAAGTTCTTACTGACTAATCACTTGTGTAGAACAACGTAGTGAATACGGTTCGGAAAATACAGAGAGTGTACTAGAAGTCAACTGCAGGCGAACTTGGGGTAAACGACGTTTTAAGCTCACGCGGCTCGCATCCCTTGGGAGGTTTCGTTCTCCCTGGACTTTGGAATGTAAGCTAAATTACAGGGGCCGGATTCATGAACAATTAATCCGTGGGTATGCGGGGTGTAAGGGGTAGAGATAAGATAAGAGTCGACTAGAGATAAGGCAAGAGTCAGAGACGCAGGATTCATCGTGGGTATCTCTACTTCCTATACCCGCGGGTTAGTCGTCGATGAATCCGGTCCCAGGTTTTAAAGGACAAACTAATCGGGTTGCTCTTTTGAAAAGAACCCAGCATGTCCCGGTATCTGCTAATGCAACCGTTGAAAACGTGATTTCATTCTCTTTTCGTTCATGAAAGAAAGAAAGAAGTAGGCATATAGTGCAAGGGAATCAGTCTATACATTAGTGGGACTGTGGAGGGTCCCACAACAAGCAACTATATACCATCTTCACGTCGAATTGGAGACTTTAGTCATATTAGAAATTAGAAATTAGAAATTTAGTCATATACAACATCTTCAGAGCTCTATCGACTCGCAAACATGAAGTTCTTTTGCAAGCGTATAAAACCTACGCCTTCCCGGTCCTGGAATGGTACTTTAAGAAAAATCGATTTCGAAGTTAGAAGACGTTCAAAATAGTTTTACGAGGATATTGATGATTAGATCTCTAGGGTTTACATACGACCTTATCCCAGATGGTGCGACGAGAAATATCAGTTATGGGCTCCAATCTTTAGCCAAGAGAAGAATGAGGAATGACCTTTTACTGTCATATAAGATCGTATAACTGCCCAGAATTTAAAGTCAATGAGCTATTTGACTTAAAACCATCACGTACGCAAGGAAAAACTTTAAAAAGCATTTGTACCAAGGGCCAAGAAGAACACAAGAATTTTTTTTGTGAACAGAGCAGGCACAGAATTTGTCAAATTCAGCAAAAAGCAGCAGGTTGCATTGTGCATTCGCGCATTCAAGAAGCAGCTGGATAACTATCTGAAATTTTAAATAACAAAGACTGATGTCAGCCACAATTTTACGGCCACCTATTTGCCCGCTTTTTCTTGTTGTTATTTTCGATTTTATTTATTTATTTATTCATTACAATGCACATAATTGTGTGCCCAATAAATAATACATACATGCAGATATAAGTATCTAGATATATAGGCAGTATAGTCGTTAAAACAGTTTTAATCTTCAAAAAAAGGTCAGCAGGAGGATATCAACAACTATCGACCCATCAGTCTTCTCTCGGTTGTGTACAAGATCTTCACCAAGATACTGCTTAACCGCATGAAGCGTTGCTGGGATGAATATCAGCCAGTGGAGCAAGCAGGGTTTCGCAAGGATTTCTCCTGCATGGACCATATTCAGACTGTCTCACAGCTCATCGAGAGGAGCCGCGAATACCACCTCCCACTTGTCCTTGTCTTCGTGGATTACCGGAAAAGCGTTCGACTCTGTAGAAATCAACGCCGTTTTGAACGCACTTGTGCACGCTGGTATACCATCGCCCTACATCCGACTTCTCGACGAATGCTTCTCGAACACATCGACTACCATCCAGCTGTTCGATCGAAAGCTTAAAATTCCTATCGGGAAAGGAGAACGGCAGGGAGACACGATTTCTCCCAAGCTATTCACAGCGGCACTCCAGGATGCCATGAAAGACTTGAACTGGGACGATAAAGGCTACCTTGTCGACGGTAAACGGATCAGCAACCTTCGCTTCGCCGACGATATTGTTCTCATTTCTACCAGCACGGCAGAAGTCGAGGAAATGCTGAACGAGCTCAATGTGGCAGGTATGAAGATTGGATTGGACATGAATATATCCAAAACGCAGTTTATGGTCAACCAGTGGTGTGACACGGGACTCGTAAGGTTAAATGGAGTCGCTCTACAACAGGTCGACTCCTACGTCTATCTGGGAAGAGAGGCTGAACATGAATAACGACCTCGCTCCTGAAATCGCCCGCAGGAGACGCGCAGCATGGGCAGCCTTCAGTTCGATTCGCGAAGTCACAGATCAGGTCAAGGATGCCGGCCTCAGGGCCTCGATATTCAACGCCTCTGTACTGCCTGCGATGTGTTACGCGACGGAAACCTGGCCCGACAACAAGACAATCGCCAGAGCGATGCAAACTACGCATCGTGCACTGGAGAGATGTCTTCTAAGGACAAGCCTTCGTCAGCAATGGCAAAAAGGCCTACGAAACTCGGAGCTACGGAGAAGTCGCAATTAGCAGACCCGCTGCAGTACATGAAGAAGTCCAAATATCGCTGGGCCGGACACCTGCTTCGACGAAAGGACGATAGATTGGAGTCTCCGTGTCACAGAATGGCTCCCGAGAGACCGTAAGAGACCACTGGGACGACCGCCAACGCGATGGGCAGACTCATTCTCAAGATCTTTCAGAGAGCGGAGTCTGCCTCACTGGATGCAAGCAGCCAGAGATCGAGCGGTCTGGAAGAGTTGTGGTCCCCGCTGAGAAGACCTCCAGCAACAAAAGGACCATCAAAGTATCAAAGTAAGTAAGTATAGTCGTTATAATCGCGAGAACACTCAAGCAATATAAAAACGAAGTGTCGTCGTTATAGTCCGCTAGACACAATTGAACACTATTGATATAAATATCGGGGCCTATGAGCGTAATAGAGCAATTGTCGGGAACGTCTGAAGAATTGTTGTTATTTATCCTTATAATAGGATGCTAGCGTTAAGTAATAATAGTAAGGTAGCCCGTCTCGAGTACTGAGCTAGAAACGGTATAATTATTGTAGCCTGTCTTCTTCTTCAAATGATTTCTTGTTTTCTTCGTGTAGCAGCATAAATGAAGAGCGAATGTCATGCTTCGTAATGTCGGGATAATCAAGATCTCTTCATTATGAACTTCACTGATCTTAGGTACACATATTATACGTATTATAAGATGGTAAAGGTTTGTCGCCACGTCAGATAGATTTGTCGGGATAGTCTGGAACCAGAAACCATCACAAACCATTTTAGTACTACATCAAGCACTTTTAATGCTGATGTGTTGTGTTATGTTTTCGTTACTCATGCATTTTTTCTACATGGTCACCCATTTAATAAACATACACTTAATAAACTGAGAACCAATACATGCATTGATAACTAGCGTTCAAAAGTCAAGTAGCGGATTACTCTGAAGGATGATCCCGTTCTTCCCTCACCTGGACCGTCTCAGGGCTACTTACCTCTCAGCATTGATGGTACAGTAGGCCCAAGTCAAAACCTGAGACTGTTTGCTCTGTTTGCTCATCATTATCCCATTGATGTCTTGGATAAGTAGGAAGCGGCCGACATTATCGTTCTTTATGGGCGCCTATGGAGGAGCAAACCAGCTGGCTGGCTGGGTGAGCCAGCTGCTCTGGACGTGATAACTCGGCGGATATTGAAGCCAATTCTGTGGAACGAGCTGCGAGGCGGCGCAGTTTGAGGAGGGACGAACAGGCATAGAATCTCTTCGGGATCTATCCTAGTCGGGGAGGGAGCTCCACAGAATTAAATTATATATCAAATTGACTTGGGACTTACCAATCGGCTCTTAGGGAACACGATAGCCCCTAAGGGAAACAAAAAACAAACGAAAAACAAAAAAACCCAAATCTCCGCGATTTTACAACCACTGAGATTCCGAAAAATTGTCAGTCCTATCAACCTGACAACAGTCCATTAGTCTACCATGGTAAATACAGGTAACGGAGAATAAGGGTTCGACACCGGAGAGGGAGCCTTAGAAACGGCTACCACATCCATGGGAGGGAGGCAGTAGGCGCGAAACTTATCCAATCTTAAAGAGATGAGATGGTTACTAAAAATAAAACGACCATTCCTATGGAACGGTCATTCCATTCATATGGAACGGTCATTCCACTGGGTTGATCACAAACCTTTTTCGAGTATGCGTGCTGGACCACCGCCTGACATGTTACAACCAGGATCTAACATGGAGAGAAAACAAATGCAATTTCTTCGTTTTTTTTTTTTTTCTTCTTGAATTTTTCTGGTTTAGGTCCTACCTTGTACTATAGGAGCCGTTCGGTATGTCTCAAGTCAATTTGTTACATAATTTCAGTTATGTGTCCCTCCCCACCCCCCCCCCCCCCGACTAGGATAGATCCTTTCTTTTGAAATAGCTCCACAAAAAAACTCGATGATCTGTAAATGCACTTCGTTTTTTTTCAATTGCAGTTCAAACATTTGATAAACTCACTTTCTCAAGACGAAAGTGGTCACGTCATGCTTGTAAAGTTACTAGGTTCTTCAATTTCAAGCTGCCGAGGGTTACCTGTAGTGGACAGTAGTGAACTTGTCTCAAAAACTCGACTTTTTATGTCCGTTTTAGGCAGCTTTATACCAATAGAAAGTTAAGATCTACGTGATGAATGCTGTGAGCAGTACACCTACCTATCACAAGTCAAGCTGCTCATTTCTCGTAGCTTTTCAGATATATTCATTTTCTTATTAAACTGGGGCATGAATTCTTTTATCTCTACTAATCTTTCCTCAGAAAAACCTTCAGATTCTGCTCCTGTTTTTTGTTTTGATTTTTTTTCAAGTTTTGACTGAGAAAGGCTGGAAGTCCAACTCATTGTCAATTGCACGGCTACTCGATTAGTAACAGCCGTTTCAAATTTGCCGAGGAACCTACAAAGAGGAACCAGTTGCTTGCTAGAAATCTAGGTTATCAAAAATAGAAAAAGGAGCAGTATCTAAAGGTTTTTAATGGGAGAGATGAATACAATACCGCTCAAATTCTTTGCAAAAAAGACGCTTTGCGACGGACTAATCCGTCACAAAGCGTCGCCTTGCCATAACTTCCTTTAAATTTGCTCCTGTGGATTCCAGTTAACACCATTCGAATCCCCTCTTCACTGCACATGCGATGCTTCCAAGTTGTGTTTAGTTCGTCAACCTCTGACCTAGTTATGGCGCATTTTCGTCTGGAGGGCTCTTAATTGATTTACGACCTCTCCAAAACTGCCATTGGCGCCCACTTCGGAAGCTCCACCAGCCGATTTCAGCGAAATCCGGAATTCTCCATTTCTCCTAAAAGATCTGAATTCAGCTTGTTGTGACTATCATAGTGACATAAACACTGCTTAGTTTGGTTGATTTTGATCTCAACGCATATTTAGTCCAATTGCTCTCAAGGTCCACTTTCAGGACGTCCTTTCTCACCAACCACCCCCTCCTTTGCAAGCATTTATCTACGTTAATTTAGCTGAGAAAAGCTCCTTTCACGTCTAGTAAAACGGCTCCAAGAGCTAAAAAGCGGCCGCTTGATATGTCTTCAAAAACGCTGTTTTTCATTCATTGTACAGGATTCTCTTATTTTGAATTCGTTGTAGTGCGTATAAAAAAACAGTGAAGGTGATCCAACTTCTTTCAGTGGGCGGTAGTATAGTCGGTATTCCAAAACTAGCAGCAAATAATACTGGCTTTTTTCGGGTGGTAATTTTGTGGCCTTTACTGCAATCCAAATTTCGTATTTTATCTCGTTTTCTTCAGATTAACCTTCGGATTGTTCTTGAATGAGAAAAGGTTTGATTAGCCGTTTTGGCCGCGTCATCAGCTCTCCGGCAGTACAATGTGGCTCAATAGGACATGGTTGAAATTTTACCCTTTCTGCACGCCGTCGGTTCTGGGAGTGGGACTTGGACTCGGCCCGAGCCCTGTGCTCGGCGGCCGAGTCGCGGGTGACCTCTGCTCGGTTCGCACCTCGGTGCGATACCCATTGGCAGTGCACTACCCCATTAGAGCAATAAAACCGACACCGATCGCTCTTCTGTGATCTGTTTCATGTTAGTCGTAGTGGTCCTCGGTTTTTAATGATTTAATGGTCCTCTATTCATTCTAAAGTTTTCTGAAACACTCGCATGCTGTTGTTGCTGGTTGAAATTCAAACATCTCCCAATAAACACCAGTTTTCAGCCTAAGTAAAAAAAAAACCTTGCATGCCTTTCCATCCCTGATGTCGACTTCGTGGTCGACCCAGTATTCAACCTATTAGAGTAAGAAATTAGAAAAACATGAGATTGAGTAGTAATCACTTTATGCGATGTCTAAGGAGTGTGCTAGGTGCGAAAGTTCTCTCATGCGCTATTCAGGTAGTTTTTGGGTTCCGGAGAATCGATTTCCAAACAAACTCGAACATCACTGCAATACTGACCCTTTTCATACCACCTTAACAAACTTTTCACTGAATTTGCAGCAGCCTGCAGGTATTCTACGGCTCGTGGGTTTCCCAAGCTGTCGCAATGCTTCATGCGACAAATAGACAAATAGGAAATTTTCAAAATTGGAGATCTGTTTTGTTCATCTTAGTCTTTCTATTTCACAGGATTTTGTTCAAAAAATTCCCTTCATACATTACAATTTATATTTAGAACCAACGCTGTAGCGCAGTCGGAGGGGGTGCCGGCTGTCGCGTACACCCGATACCAGGTTGTTGGTTCGGATTTCCCGCAAAATCCAACCAAGCCCTCCATCCCTCCGGGGCGGTGACTTGGTACCAGACTTGCATGGGAAGGATAGGCACTGACTTGTTCATCGGCTGGCCACCGCTCATTGCAAATGCCAAATGCGCATTTAAACCACCTCCACAATATCCCATAGAAGTAGGAGACGTGGCGCATCCCAAAAAAGATTGGGTAGCGTCTTTATTTATTCTTTACCCTTTATATACCATTTTCACGTCGAACTGGACACTTTCCAAATCAAATTGGACAATCTTCTAAGCTGGCGTATAAACTTTGAAATCAAATTGAACGTCTTCCAAATCAAGATGAGCTTCTTACAACTAAGCTAAAGACTCTCCAAAATGGTTAGAATAATTTTTTACTCAAGGGGAACTTAGAATAACTTTTTGTGATTTTTTTACTTCAGCTGCCGATTGAGTGAAATAATTTTATAAAATTTTTATATTTTGAGAAAAAAATAATGAATTAAATTTTATGTTAAGGTGCAGCAAGGTAGCAATCACGTCGTGCATTAAAAGACTGCATCGCACCATGCACTTAAAAAGTTCAACGCATCGTTTGTTTGATGGAATGTGTAAATAGCGCTTACATGCTGTCAGAAACATAGGATGCGTATGTTTTTTACAATTGTTTGTGCTGCACCGCTTGCAGGTGTGAAACTGCATGCAAACAAAAGTTTTGCTATCAATCGAATAAAAATCACGAAGTTTCGGACGGAGGCATGGCGCGATCTCTTTTTGGCAGTATAGAATGGATGCCTTCCTGCTCTTCTAAACAAGCTTCAAATCATTGTTCTTCCTCAAAAAATAAATTTTTGATAAAATTTCAAGCTATGTGTTCTCTTATTGGGAAGAAAATTAAAACTTCAAAGTATGATATACTTAAATTTACCTTGAACAAAAAATATTCCAACATTTTTGAAGAGTCCCTAGTTTAATATAGAAGAAGCCTATTTTGATTCGGAGAGTTCGCTCTGATTTGAAAAGTCTTAGTTAGCTTGGAAGAGTGTTCAATTCGACGTGAAAATAGTATATTGAGAACAGCAAATTTGTCGATGGACACTCAATCCAATGCAAATTTTCAAAAATACGCTAAAAATTTTGCTAAATTTCTGAAAATTTCCGTTAATTCGTTAAACCAGGTTTTAGCGGAAGATGTCGTTAGTTTGTTAAAAATGTCAAATCATTAACCTTTCACTGTACACTCCTGGGACAGATCTCAGAAGAGCGATCGGTGTCGGTTTTATTGCTCTAATGGGGTAGTGCACTGCCAGTGGGTATCGCACCGAGGTGCGAACCGAGCAGAGGTCACCCGCGACTCGGACGCCGAGCACAGGGCTCGGGCCGAGTCCAAGTCCCACTCCCAGAACCGACGGCGTGCAGAAAGGGTAAAATTTCAACCATGTCCTATTTGAGCCACATTGTTCTGCCGGAGAGCTGATGACGCGGCCAAAACGGCTAATCAAACCTTTTCTCATTCAAGAACAATCCGAAGGTTAATCTGAAGAAAACGAGATGAAATACGAAATTTGGATTGCAGTAAAGGCCACAAAATTACCACCCCGAAAAAAGCCAGTATTATTTGCTGCTAGTTTTGGAATACCGACTATACTACCGCCCACTGAAAGAAGTTGGATCACCTTCACTGTTTTTTTATACGCACTACAACGAATTCAAAATAAGAGAATCCTGTACAATGAATGAAAAACAGCGTTTTTGAAGACATATCAAAGCGGCCGCTTTTTAGCTCTTGGAGCCGTTTTACTAGACGTGAAAGGAGCTTTTCTCAGCTAAATTAACGTAGATAAATGCTTGCAAAGGAGGGGGTGGTTGGTGAGAAAGGACGTCCTGAAAGTGGACCTTGCGAGCAATTGGACTAAATATGCGTTGAGATCAAAATCAACCAAACTAAGCAGTATTTATGTCACTATGATAGTCACAACAAGCTGAATTCAGATCTTCTCTTATTTTGATCTCTTAGGAGAAATGGAGAATTCCGGATTTCGCTGGTGGAGCTTCCGAAGTGGGCGCCAATGGCAGTTTTGGAGAGGTCGTAAATCAATTAAGGGCCCTCCAGACGAAAATGCGCCATAACTAGGTCAGAGGTTGACGAACTAAACACAACTTGGAAGCATCGCATGCGCAGTGAAGAGGGGATTCGAATGGTGTTAACTGGAATCCACAGGAGCAAATTAAAGGAAGTTATGGCTAGGCGACGCTTTGTGACGGATTAATCCGTCGCAAAGCGTCTTTTTTGCAAAGAATTTGAGCGGTATTGTAGAGGTAAAGACGTTTATGTCCCACCTTTCTCAAGTAGATTTTTATCAACTGAAAGGAAAATTTACGAAAGGGTTCACCAAATTGCAGCATGAGAAACACTCCATTCATAAACACGTAAGCAAAGACTATTGAAAGTAAGTTAAAAACTCAAGAGAAATGGCAGTTATCTAAGTGAAAACTGATGAATCACTGTAGAAGGTACATCTAAAAATTCAAAAAAATTGTAGAAACTCAAAGGAAATTTGAACTTGTCTTCAAAATTCTTTTGCTTTTATTTCGCTGTCAAACATTTTCTAAAAAAAAACTACGTGAAAACATCCTACCGTTATTGTGAACATAACATGGGCCGTAGTGTTGACGAAAAATACGCAAGTAAGAAGGTAAAGAAATGCATTAGACAATCGCTATCAAATGGATAAATAGCAGTGTTAATCAACCCATTTTGGAATGCACCACGCATTCTACTTCAGCGGATTGTAGTGGAGGCATATTGAATACGAATTTGCATATACTGGGACTTGACAAGCCGGTCTACAACCCAGTGTTTTATGCGTCCCAGACGAGTCTGATACCAATTCACCGAGCCCGGAGGGAAGAAAGGCCTTGTTGGCCTGGGCGGGACATCCTAGCCGAAGACCTGGAATCGAATGTACGCGACTGGATGTCGTGGGGGCAAATTTAATGCGTATTCCACCAATGGCTTAATGACTTCAATGCCTTGATGCGCCACGCACTTCACCTCTATAGGATGTCGTGGAAGCGTTTTGAATGCGTATTTGGTCCTGTCAAATTTGCGGAGGCCAGCCGATACAACATAGCGCTTTTTGGTTCCCTTTTTGCAAGTCTTGCATCACTTCACCAACCCCTGGGAAACCGATCGAAGACTTGATTCGCCTGAGCGGGACACGAACCAGGAGTCTCGATTATGGGTGCTCGTGGAACCCGGAGCATCCCCCGACTGCTCTACCACGCGCACAGTATGTAGTGCTGCCTACAATTTAGTCCTATTCATGCTCACTTCTAAGTAAGTCAAGCTTTCCATGTCTTGTCGTGACAAAAAGTGATAACTTTAATTTTTAGAGGACACCTAAGTTTTTTCTTCTTTTTTGGAGTTTTTCTCTTTTTCTTGTTGTTTTGGAAAATTTTGTTTGCTTATAAGCATGATGTTTTTGGCACATTCTTATGGGTGTAAATAATAAATAAATAAATAGAAATAAACTTGCACAGACAGATATGAGTCTATGTATTGAGCGCCTGTTCTGCATAAATCAGCTATTTTATATGTTTAAAACGAAATGTGAATGTTTACGTCCGCTTTCCGTAAATCTAGGCATCCCTAGCACCGATCTGATCTTTTTTAACAGCTGTAATCACCTTCATCAAATCAGTGTATTGAGAGTGCGTGGATAAAATCACATTAAACCAGAATGCGTGGCGCAATCCATGGAAATGAAAAGGCGCTGGTGTTGTTGTGATCAACAATCGCTAAGATTGTTTGTGTTTGAACGAGCTTATGTAGGTCTTCCAATCTAAACCTAGTTTCAGTTCTACAATGTATAATAAACGAATTGGAGCCAAATGAATTCCTATTGATTGTAACAAAAGTGAAAAAATTTACGACACCCTTTAGAAATTTTTTGATCTTCATCAAAATAGAGACTTGACTCGAGCTTTCATATACCTTTAGTGAATGCGCCATGCATCGTGCGAGATTTCTTCGTTTCTAAGCAAAACGAGTAATATATGGTGACTATAGTCAAATGGCCTGTCATAACACCACTTAGAGCTGAATATGAAAGTAGCAGAAGGGCGCTTCGAGCAGGTGAAATTTGTATTCATGAAGATTCGCAGAGGAATTTCATTAGTAGCTCTAGCGTGTACTAAGACGAGACGATGCGCGCCTAAAGGGTCATTCAGCAACTGTAGGCTTCACGGAGCCTTCGCTTCCGCCAACGGTGCTTCTTTCCCTACAAAATTTAGTTACTTCGTGAATTCTCTTGGAGGCTGCACACATTCTGATAAACTCTAGGTGAATTTAGATACAAGTAGCGAGCGGACCGAGCAAATTCACCATAATCAGCAATTGCTATGCGCCCAATGAGTGCACCTGAAAGGCCACATCATCCATTGAGTATAGAACTTTAACTTAATCTGATCGCCTTTAGAGGCAACGGAGGGTTAAAAACCTACTCCTATTAGGGTAGTTGGAAAGTATGTGCCTAAAGCTTCTCAGTACGCCAGATTTTTTTTGGAGAGTTCTTTAGGTTTCCACTTAGGAAGTTCTAAAAGGGCATTGCCCACTTGTATGCGCACGACGTATCGGCTCCGTCATCCTTGTTTATTTCATCATACGGTGGCGTCTATCCATATTCGACACGTACTGCTTCACTAGTTCGAATTTCGCCATTCCGCTGCTGTAACCTATCGAAACTTATATCAAACATTCGGCAGCGAAGGCGAAGCTCCTTCTGAAGGCTACAACGCCTCAAAGCCGGCAACAGGGACCTTGAAGAAGAGCCTTGTTCTGGTCGATCCACAGCGATTTCGTTGGATGAAGTGAACAAATGGACACAGCAGCATCCAAATAAAGGCGAGCGGTGTTTTTCTGCTGTATCGTTCTCAGCTATTCCTGGACGACGGTAGACAATGGACTGCGATCTCTCGGAATGGTGAAAAGGCTCGGACACTGGCTCCAACGGCAACCGCTGAAGACGGCTGATCTGCGTTCAGCTCCTCTCCCCTAGCCGCACATTCCACCGCCCGGACACCACTGTTACTGGAGATGAAGAATGGATCCTTCACACTGACCAAATCCGTAAACGTGCCTGGTACGGGGGCGACGAAGCGCTGAAGCCTTTCGTGAAAGGCGAATTCTAGAAGATGAGGGCCATGCTGAGCATCTCGGAGTTCAAAGAATCGAGTGTTTGAAATTACTGCCTGACAACACGGCTATTACAGACGATTACAGGCTCTACTCATCTGCAAAAGCTAACCGGCAAAATTTGCAAGGAACACCCTAACCTCTACAAGATTGATTTGCTGCCCGACGCCTACACATCACGAAGAAGATTTCCCGGAAAATTCTGCAACTCGGATGGAAAGTTCTGCCGCACTCACAGCCTACCTGTACTGCACCTACGGCCGGAATTTAGCCCCACGACTGCGGTCTGATCGCTTCAGTATCATCTGGAGAAGAAGCGTTGCGACGATCGTGACCACCATGAAAATGACCTTCGAGCTTTTTCTGCCTCCAAATCGGCGGAGTTCTACGCCAATAGAATTCGTCTTCCTGTGAAACGTTTGCGAAATCTTGCCAATGTTGGTGAAAATTATTTCGATATTAAAACGTTGTTAAAAAGTTGTGTAGCTTTGAAATTTTGACGTATTTCGGCAGATGCTTTCCGAACGCCCTAACTCACAAAACAATATTAAAACGATAGAGCTTAAAATTCGAGATTTTAAGCTCTGGCATACCCCCTCATTATTAAACCTTGTCATATAGAAGTTTATGTCTACGCTGTTCCTTGTAAATATTTTCCTTGCAAACAACCAAGCGCCAAGAAATGAATGCATCAAATACTTGTCATTAGTTACCAATTAGGCATATCGTCCTTTAAAGTCTATTTTTAAATGTACCCAATATACTTTGAACTTGCCCATCGATTTGCCATCTCAAGTCATTGTATAGACAAAATACGTATTCAAATTGTCCCGACAGCCCTAGAAGTAGAATGCGACGCGCATCCCAAAAGAAGTTGATTAACCGTCTACATACTTTTATATTTACTCTAAAAATTCTCTTTATGATTGGCGTTAACCTTCCGCATAAATAACCTGTAGAAGATAACTAAATAAGAGCTGTAGCAATAGGGGTGAGAACCCGATGTGCGCTGAGCTGCTCATTGAGTGTGTGAAGTCGCAAAGTCTTCAACTTTTTGAGCATCGAAATCAAATCAAAATTTGGAATTTGAATTCCTTCGGCGTAATCTTCTGTGCTTCCAATTTGTCTTTTGAAAGCACAAAAGATTACGCTGAAGAGCGTGTCTACTGCCTTGAAAGGAAAACAAGAGCGTAAAAAGCTTGGAAGCCTTAATGGAAAGCTGCGGCTATGGTTGTTTTCCGTGGAAACCAAGCTTCTTCCTGTTTCCTTACCTATATAGTTTAAGCAGCAGTGCCGCATTCTTTACCGAATGTAAAGATAAATGATAAAGGACGGCGTTACTCGTTACCCTCTTGGGATGCGCCACGCATTCTACTTCTACGGGATATCGTGGAGGCAGTTTGAATGCGTATTTGGCCATATAATGACTTGCGGTGGCCAGCCGATGAACAAGTAAGCGCTCTATCCTTCCCAGACAAGTCTGCTACCAATTCACCGACCCCGGAGGGATGGAAGGTTTGGTTGGCCTGGGCGGAAAATTCAAATCAGGAACCTGGTATCGGGTGCACGCGACAGTTGGCGCCTCCTCCGACTGCGCTACACGCGCCCTTTACCGAAAGCACTGAACGCAAATACTCGGTGGTTGAGGCGCTACAATTCTACAACATTCCTTCATAGGACACTGCTGACTTAGTCGAATAAACAACAAGCTCATGGGTCCCTAAGGAGAGAAAAGCAAAAACAATAGCAATTGTCTGCATTCCATTGATTGTTCGATTATTTCTGCCAAAAAATAGTGTACGCCTATATCTCCTCGCGCTTCAACATCGCCTTGCTGACGTTCCACGTGCAAATATTTCTCCGCTTAACTACAGTGTGCGTGAAAAGTATTGACGCACTAAACGTAAACGTTAGAAATAACAACACATTATAAAATTTAATAAGTTTATATACAAAATGTCAACAATGGTCTAGTGAACAGAATAGCGTCACTTGCATTTTATATGGGCTTCTCTGCAGCGAATGCAGGGGCGATTACGACGAGGAAAGGCATCGACGGTGCGCCGCAAGTACTCCACGTCGATTTCGTGCTATGCTTTGACCTTCACTGACTTAATACTTTGCACTCAACTTGTAAAAGTGTTGCATACTCTTCTAGGACCTCCAAAGTGCTAATTCTGCCGGAAGGCTCGCTGCAAGGAAGGCTCATCCGGCTAGTGTTATGGTTTATGCATTCATCACAAGCGCCTCTCGTTTTCGTGGATACAGGAGTGAAGATAAATCAGTAGAACTATGTGTATTGATGTCCTAAAGAAGCAACTGGTTCCTTGGTCTCGAGAGTAAGTCGTGTGTCTTCCAGTAGGATTAGACTCCTGCGCAGAGTCGAGGAATGTTCAGGACTGGTGCGGCGCCTACTTGAAGGACTTCATCTCGGCAGAGGAATGACCTCTGTATAGACCGGATTTGAATCCGCTGAATTACTCTACATGGGAAGTTTTGGAGAACAAGGCTTGCGCTACTTCTCACAAAAGTATGAAGTCAGTGAAGGATGATCTGCTCAAAGCATAGAACGAAATTGACGTGGACTACTTGCGACGCACCGTCGATGCCTTTCCTCGTCGTCTTCGCCCTTGCATTCGCAGCAAAGAAGCCCATATAAAATACAAGTGATCCTATTTTATTTGCTAAATTATTGTTAACATTTTGTACATGAACTTGTTAAATTTTATAATGTGCTGTAATTTTTAACGCTTACGTTTAGTGCGTCATTACCTTTTACGCACCCTATACTGCTACTCAACCCGTAGATTTTTTCTCAGCATGAAATTTTGCCTGCAGTCTAAAACTGTACTCGGGTACCACTTTACAATAAGATCATTGAGTATGAGTAGAAGGAAACACATACACTGCAATTCCGGTTGTAAACAACTGATTTGAGCTCTAATGCTGTTACTCTACATGCCGATAGTGGGGCAAAATGGCTTCTATAGAATTTTATCCGTAAACTTAAGCCGGTTCGTAGAAGTTTCGTAGAATTTTAAAGAGCTCTACTAAAAAATGTCATCTGCATTCACCTGAAGATGAATTCTTTCTCCTATTTGGTAGAATACATAGCATTCAGAACGAGAATCTAAAAAGAGGGAGTACGGCGGGAGCGGGAGCCGCTGGTTCCTAAACCAGCTGGTTGACTTCGAATTCAGATCGCTCTGAGATAACAGATCATTCTACCTTCATTCTACCCTGCTAAGTCAGAAGATTCTTCTAGAAGGGTAGGCGGTTAAGCCTCTGACGGATGGCCACCGCAAGGAGCAGAGGTAGAACAGCCTTAGGAGAATGCGCAGCGCGAATTCAGAAGCGACTGATTAACGTCGCCCTTCATTCTTTATCCTTTACGATTTTGAATCGTTTAGCCATTAGACAATTACTCAACATATTTAAACGTTTGCTATTTTTTGTTCAGTAAAATACTGAAAATTTTTGAAAAAAACGCTAAAAATTTTCCTTTGGCTAACTGTGCTTTAGTTTATGTAATCAAACGCATATTAGTACTTTAATTGATATTCATGTATGTAATATTTTTATGGTCAAGTTTTTCTTTAAAGACCACGTTTAAAACTGCAAGCGCTTTAAAATATAAGCAAAATTAGTACTTTAATTAATATCTCGACAATACCTTGATTTAAAATGCAATACAGTTACTTTCTTCAAAGATGTACAGTAAAGTACTCAACCTGGTTACTTATTTTTAGCTTCAAATAAACCAGATTCGCATGTTTTCGATTGAGTGCTTCGTTACAGTGAAATGAACGCTTGTTCAAACCAATAATGGAGCCGATCTCCTCAAGTGAGAAGCCTGAAAAGTGCAAGGGCGCCCGAACGAATAAGTTGAAACCGGGGCTATCGATTTCCCACAGGTGAGACCGACCGGCGGAGCGGCCGAATTCAGGATGCGGTGGCTGACGGCGGTGTTTCGGCTCTCAGCACTGCGAGAGGGGTGTCATAGCCGAGACAGTGTGCGATGAATACGGCCGCGAAGGCGACCCGATCCGGAGCTCAGTTGGTGGCATTTCAGACAGGGTCTCATTGGGCGTCGCGCTAAGAAACCGCCACCATTGAGGTGAAATGCCCTGGGAGACAGGCGCTGTGCACTTCGGGCCAGTGAAGGCGGAACGGTGTGAGAATCTGGTGGTGAGCTCTAGGGCGACAATTAAGGAGGAGGAGGTGTAGGAGGTGTAGGAGGGCTGCTGGTGCGAGCGGCAGGACGACGAGAGGAGGCAAGGTTTCGGGGCGGGGTTCAGGCCCGGTTATTCATAAGTTTCCATGCATTCCCGCCGTTCCGGCGGCAAATCGAATGGTAATCGCCGGAACGGCGGCGTCAGCCAGAAGCCAGAGGAGGGGCTCCTGTCCTCGTTGCCTCCTTCTGGAGGATTTTTCTCCGACAATACCGACGGGAGGAGGGCATTGGCCTCGTTCTTGAGCGAGTCAGTCTCGGCGGAAAAACCCGGCTCGCAGTCCACTTCACCACCGACTACCGTAATGTAGTCGGCTGCGGAGCGGCGCGGCGGGGCGTGGCCGCCCAATGGCCGCCCGGCCACGCCCCGCGGGGCGAGGCAGCGCTGGCGGCCGAGAGGGCGCAGCGTCCGAGCGGGGACCGAACACACGGGGACAGTCCATGCAGCAGCGCTGTCAGTCAACGCGATGCTTCACACACTCACTCCCCTCGCACTCACTCGGTCGCCGACGCGTCTACGGTAGCTGCGGCTCACCTGTCGCCAGCCCCCATCCGCTTTACCCAGCCGGCCTTGGGGATTTTGGCCCTGAAGATCGGATTCCAGTCAGGGAGGCTCTTCCGGGTGCTTCCCAACTGGAAACGTCCCTGAGGAAGTTTGGAGCCCATCTGGGACTGAGCTCGCTAAGAGTTCCGCGGCTCACTTCTCTACTCGCAACGCTATTTCGCTCGTGCTCAGCCGATGAATTTCCAATGACATTGCTACGTGGAGAGTACGCTCGCCGACTCCGAGCAGCATCACATTACTGTCCGTCCCCCAACACTTTTCCAATCTCTCCCGAGCATTTGTTCATGTCTACTTTTCGGTTGTATTGCGTTTTGGATCTACGACGGCTAAGGTTCTCACACAACAAAAGATCTAGTACCTTTAGACCTTATAAAATGATACTTGAAGCTTTGGAATCCTCCAAAAATCACTGAAAAACTAAGCAACGATACTACAACACGACCAATTTCAGTGCCCAAAATTTATTTTCGTCATTGAATATATTCTTGTTCTTGATCAAGCCTCATAGTTATTGCACAAAATTTGATGCTCATTCATGTTGGACAGTTGGTTCTAAACAGGATCTTCACGCCCATGCTTGTTATTCGTAAACACTGGGGAAATTTTTCATCATTCATTTTGCGATAAAAATTGCTCTAAAATTTTAAATCTCCTAGGTCTTAGAAACACTTTTCTACAACTTGAAAACATAGTGGGATTTTTGAGCAGCTGAAAATATGCATTTCATAAACCTTTTCTATAACCATTTTCTGTTAATTCAAAAAAGTTAACTAAGACCTACAGCCTACAAACACCTTGAGGACGTCATGTGTTCAAAAGGAAAACTGGGATTGTGCATTATGATGAAATTGTCTCTTCGGCTTATATGTAAGGTGAGCAAAGATTTAGAGCAAGAAACCTTTTGTCGCTTTTCGTAATAAAAAATTCAAAAATGTGAAGGTAAAACACAAGAGAAGAATTTTCACCGAGGTACCTGCGCTATTGTTTTGCAGGGATCCACAGGAGACAGCTTAACAACTCTGATCTTCCTTCCCGGTTGTGAGCGTCACGGAAAGAGCCACGACCTCTAAGAACGTAACGTGTGCGCTGTTTGATGTAGTTCCTCTCTTTCTGAATCAGAATCACTGGAACCACCGTGCAGTTTCCTAAATTCTTGTCTATGGCGAAAAACCCTATGGAGATTAACCCTCGAGGGTAAACCGACAGAGCAGATCAGCAGTTACAGACCTCTAAGCGCAGAATGCTTCACACACTTTGAAATAATTGCCCTTTATGACTTCTTATCATCAAGGACAAAGGACAAAGGACGGCGTTGTTCAATCCCCTTTAGGATGCGCCATGCATTCTACTTCTACGGGATGTCATGGAGGCGATTTGAATGCGTATATGGCCATACAATGACGTGCGGTGGCCAGCCGATGAACAAATCATATCCTTATCCTTCCCAGACGAGTTTGGTACCAATTCACCGACGCCGGAGGGATGGAAGGCTTGGTTGGCCTCGGCGGGAAATCCGTACCAGAAGCCTGGTATCGGGTGCAGGTGATAGCCGGCGCCTCCTCCGACTGCGCTCCAAGCGCCCCCTTATCATTACTTCTAGTAAATACCACATTTTTGAAGTGTGAGTATGTCCTCAAATACCTTGGTAAACAATGAAGGAGCATACAGTATGCTGATGTGACATCATTCTTCAGTTTTTCAGTGATTATTGGAGCTTTCCAAACCATCGGATTTCATTTTATAAGACCTTAGAAAGCGGTCAGTTCGTGTTCATATTAGTGAGAGGCATGCTGAAAGCATCGCTGCCTCATTCGCTATAGGGCCCTCAGAAATACTGTCATGTGAGCTTCTTTTTTTAATAAAATTGTAAAAACGAACTTTATTCATATACATACTCATTACTATTATATGTATTGTATTATATGTATTACTCTCCGAGTGGTCTCTCCGTGAAAAAATTAAAACATTCAAGAAATAATGCAAATAGCAGCGTTTGCTCTTCTTAATTTTTTTAATGTTTGAAAAATCTTATTGAGCAGAAACACTGGATCCGTTTACAATTGAACGATGATTGAGAAAAGAACAGCGCTGTTTTTTGCAGCTCTCGGTGACTTCTACAAAGCAGGATGCTGTTCCATGAAAACGGTTGTTTATCTATGCAAAAATTCTCCCTTTTTCAATCATCCTTTCCTTTCCTTTTTCAACTTATTAAGCTTTAATAAAGGCTTTGTATCCTTTATTTGTTAACTTTCTATTTGGTTTCTTTTTGTTGTTAGTTTAGTTGATTTTTAGTGTGCGGAAATACGCTACAACTAAATGCATTCAATAGCATACTTATGGTTGTTAGTTACTTTACAAACAGTAGAAATGGAACGGCTTCTCCGAAAGATTGAAAGTTTGACAAAGTCTGCTTTCGAGAATTATTTTTTGCATGGATACTCTCAGTGCAAATAAGGTGTATTTTTAAGTTGTCGTCAATAATGTGCCAACATGAGGTTTAGCGGTGTATCCTTATTTCGACCTTATGTTTCGACTATTTCGTCGTCTTCAGAAGTACATATAAATGGGTGCAAGGTTCTTGATATCTAATTTACACCGCCAAGCTCCTTAGCCGCTCTAGTGATTTTGACATGAGACTGCTACCGAAATGTGTATTTTTATTTCATCTGACGCACCTTCTCTCTCCAAATCTGTGCGTCCTTCTCTGTTCTGAACAGATGTCCGTTTCTCTAATAGAAGGACGGCTTGGGGTGATGGATACCGATGTGGCCGCGTTCACAAGTAGATCTCAATCGCTCTTCCACTCTCTCTCGCCAGACAAATGAACCCACCGAGCCCCGAGCCCACCAGGGAATATTAAGAGATTTCGGGACGTCGTCGCTCGGCCGACGGGCGGCTACCATTTGAACTCCGCCGCAGCCGTTCGCCGAGCGTTTCGCACGCGTTCTCATCTCCTGTTATTAACCAATATTGTAATTGTAATAACAGTGATGCCGTACAGCTGGTTGAGGACCTAGTGACGTCGAGGGAGACGATTCCGTTCTTCCTTATTCAAATATTTAAGCAATTTATTGTAAAAAACGGGAAAACAACCTAGGCGCTGTCTCATTTCAATTCGTTCGCGAATTCTTGCTTTGGTAGCACTTCCATAGAGAAGTTGGGGTCAACTTAGATAGCATTTCGGATCTATCCTAATCGGTGGAGGCATTGAGTGATTTGGCAGTCTCTTGCGTAAATTTCTACGAGAGCTTCTAATGCAGTCCTATGATTGTTACAGGATGTTTTGTTGCGATCAAAACTCTTGCGCCAGGCGGGACTCGAACCCGTATCTTCTGCTTTCCGGGCAGCGATGTTACACACCTTACACCACCGACGCTGTTTGACCGCAGTCCTATGATTTGCTCTAAATTTAGGGGATATGGCTGTGTGGCATGGGATGGCGTCCGCGATTGACACTTCACGGTTGCCCCTCCCGACTAGGATAGATCCGACTGCATCTGCTGGAGCATTCCCAAATGCTGTAGCAGATACAGTCGGATCTATCCTAGTCGGGAGGTGCAAATGCCTTCAAAAATCATCGCTGAATTCTCAAGAATGCTTTCTCCACCGCTAGGCGTTGGTCTTTACACGTATTACTTGCAATGCTCTTTGTTAAGGTTTTTTCTAAACTGTGCTTGATTCTTATGTTTAATTTGAAAAAGGGAAGATCCAAATACTAAAGCTAGATCTTTTGAGAAGTTCAGAAAGAAGCGTACTCAAGCACTTTTCAGTATTCTTCTGCTAATTCCATCGAACGTTAAGTTCTGGATGAATTTTCAAAATTTTCCTCCAAAACAACAATAATATTCTTCACACAGCTTCCAATTTCTTAGTTACATTATTATACAATCTCTACACCATTGTGCTAGCACCACTATTCTGCATTAGCTTGGAAAGGAAAGGAAACTAGCTGATTTACAAAATTCCCACAGAGAAAAAGTGCCTGTAAACCCACTATATAGCATTCTCTGGTCAGCCACTGTCTAGAAGCAGAAAAGGAAAAAACAATGCTATACGTCATAATCGCTGACACACGGATAAGATCATGTTTCATCACTCACAGACGTCTGAATGAGATGAATTTGTTACTAGCCATATAGGAAAATCCTCTTAGTTTGTCGAAAAATGCAATTGAAGCGTTCGATAGGGAACATGTCACTTTAGATTCGCCTTGATCTTGTCGGCTTTTTCCCCGTTTTATTTCGATTCTGATATGTACATTGTATAGTGAACTGTTGCGTATGGAACGCACGCTTTAAATATAATAAATAAATAAATGGGCGCGTGTAGCGCAGTCGGAGGAGGCGCGACTGTTGCGTGCACCCGATACCAGGTTCCTGGTTCGGATTTCTCGCCCAGGCCAACCAAGCGTTCCATCCCTCCAGGGTCGCTGAATTGGTACCAGACTTGTCTGGGAAGGATAAAGCGCTGACTTGCTCAACGGCTGGCCACCGCAAGTCATTGTATGGCCAAATACGCGTACATGTCGCCTCCACGACATCCCGTAGGAGTAGAATGCGCTGGCGCATCCCAGCAGGGATTGAGTAACGCCGTCCTTTATCCTTTTATTTAAATAAATAAATAAGCGGCAATTTTATCGATTCTTTATACACTTTTTATTCCAAAGCCTTACTAACACGATTACTCCTCATTACCCTCAATTCCCTGACTTACTTCAATTTCCTCGGGTCAAACCTTTAATACGAAGCTGTCGCTTTTCAACTAAAGGAATTAAACGATAGTAAGGTGTATAGGTCTACACCAGAGTTTTTATTTATCTCTCCCTCTCAATGCTCAATAAACCATCCTGATTGAATGTTGTTCGAAAGCCGGGATCTCCTTACAAAATCGAATGTGTGGGGTTTCTAAAATCAGGAGATCAAGCAAGAATAGGGGCAAAAGTCTGGATTGTGTGGCCTAGTGCTACGGTTTGGCTACATATGCGCCATATTTAAACATAAGGATAAGGATAAAGGATAAAGGACGGCGTTACTCAATCCCTTCTAGGATGCGCCAGCGTATTCTACTTCTACGGGCTGTCGTGGAGGCGACGTGAATGCGTATTTGGTCATACAATGACTTGCGGTGGCCAGCCGATGAACAAGTCAGCGCTTTATCCTTCCCAGACAAGTCTGGTACCAATTCACCGACCCCGGAGGGATGGAAGGCTTACTGAGGCTACTACTGAGCATTAATGCAGCGTTACCTATGTGTTTTGCTCATCAAGAACGCTTGGTAGCGCAGTCAGAAGAGGTGACTGCTGTCACGTGCTCCCGATTCCAGGTTTTTGGTTCGAACTGCTCGCTCAGACCAACCAAGCATTTCAGCCCTCCGGAGTGGGTGATTAGGTACCAGACTTCCATGGGAAGGATTGAGCGCAGAGTTTTCCATCGGTTGGCCATCGCAAGTCATCGTTGAAACCAAATAGGCATTCGAGTTGGCTCACGATATCCTGTAGAAGTACATAGAATGCGTGGCGCATCCCAAAAGGGTGAACAAACGCCAAGCTTTGTCCTTCATCGTTTATTGCTTATCCCATATCTCCTAAGCACTGAAAGATCAGAAGTTCCCAACTGATTGACGTCATCCGCACTTCCGGCGGTCAACATCGCCATCTGTCGCCGCCAAGTGACTGACGGGAGGCAGTGTGGTGGGAGACTTGCAGTATGTAATAATGGGACGCTTTATCAGTGCCCGATCATCGTCACAAAGCAGCACAGGCACTCCGGCCGTTCGCTGCTCGCTCGGCGCTCGCTTTGCTCGCTCGGCGCTCGCTTTGCTCGCTTTCAAAACAGTGGCGATGAGACGATGGAGCGACGACGGCGGTGCGAGGCGCGTGTCGGCGCCCGAAGCCGCCACCGCCACCGCCACCGCCACTGGCGTGTCATCGAGCTGCACTGTGCTAAGTGACACTCCGTCCAGTCAGTCAGCATCGCTGTCGTCGTGCATATACACAGAGAGATACATTCATACATGAACACAGAGTGGTGTCACCACTCGTCTGATGACAGACAAGACAGAGACCCTGACGCATAGCCGTGTGAGTCTCTTCGCTGTAAGGGAGTCTTTTTTTTCTAGAAATGGTTTCATTGTAGAATTCTGATAAAACCACCTGTAGATGAACTATGTTCAACTTTTCCCTCTGCTTCACCGGACGCGTTAGCTTTACTGGCAGCCAGGGAGTTTGGAAGTTTTAAGACTTCGGTGCAGCTTCTGGCTTTACTGGTCTTGGTTTTGGTCCTTTTTTGGTCCCCTTTCCTTTGGTCCTTCTTAGCAAATTTTGGTCAGTGACACAGTGTAGAGCTCCAGTGCTCTTCGATTCTTGCGAGTAGAGGGAAAAAGGATAAACGGCGGCGTTAATCAATCCAAATTTAGAGTGCGCCACGCATTCTACTTCTACAATACCGCTCTTGACTTTTGAGTTTTGGACGGAATAAATGCACCCGTTTTGCCCCAACTCCCTTCAAAGTGGCCTATTTAAAAAAAGTTGTCCAATGTGGGTGGTCTATCCAATGATGTAGGTATCATCCACCCTGACGGCGGCGACCCTCAATAAAGTAGAAATAACAACACAAAACATCACAGCAGCATTGTAAAATGGGATAACAAAAGAAAAACTAAGGATATGTAAGCAAGTATGCTGAAAGAGAGTAGGAAAAGATGTACGACCTCAAGGAATAAGCTCTTTATAAACCAGTTTTCTGAGGCTAGTGTAGCGTAACCCACCATGGTTCCTTTTCAATAAGGTCTCAAGCGAGCTGATTGTTCTGTTCACGAAAAAGTACCCCCTTGAGTGGGGCTTAGCCATTTTAACCTGGAGCTTGTAGGTTTTATTAAACTCAAATCTGTTTCCTTCTAAAATTACTGTATGATACCTACAGCGTTGGATAGATCGCTCATATTGGATTCGGATGGTAACCTTTGTTTTTTGGACAGGCTCCTTCAAAGAGAATTACGGGTAAACGACGAAAACGGCAGTTTTTTACGCCTATACCGCCCAAAAACCAAAAGACAGCAGCGGCTTTGTACGAAATATCGTGAGGGCAATTTGAATTTGAATTGCACAAGGCAATGAATTTCAGTGGCCAACCGAGGGAGAAGCTAGTGTTCTAACCTTTACAGGCAGGTCTGGTACCAATTCACCAACGGCGGAGGGATGGAAGGCACGGTTGGCCAGGGCTCGAACCAAACCACGAACGAGTGAGTCGGAGTGCACGCGGCACCTTCTCGAGTGCGCTACCAAGTACCCCTGATTGAATTCGTCGACAGTACGGAGAAGTTCAAACAGCAATCAACTTGATGAGTGGAGGAACTCGATAGATAGCGGTCACGTTTAAAGAAGAGAAGTCAGAAGAAGCTGACCACGTCAGGAGAAATATGGTCAGACTTCAGGACACGTTAAGGAACACGACTGGGAGTTAAATTGGTGAATCAGTGCAGAACCTTGTCTGGATGAACAACCATACCGCCGGTAAATTAAGATGCTCAGATATTCTAGATACGTCGTCGTCTGTTAGATGTACTCCAATGCTTTGTACATTAATCGGAATTCTAAGAGCTTTGGGAATTCGAAAGTGAACTGGCCAATTTGCTCTTAGTTCCTGCATGGAAATTCTGTCAGCGATCGTGCTATCACAAAATGAAACACATCAAATTTAATTGACTCGGTGATCAGTTAGCATACATATTATGCTTTCTGAGCACTAAAGGACTTGTTCTTTCTGAATGTGCCTTTTTCCTGGTTTTCCTAACACCTTCAGTTTAATACGGTATCACTGAATTCATAGACACTGTTGGATTTTTTTTGCACGATCTCAGTTAATTCCTAGTAACTGAGCATCCTATGACTTCTGAATCACCAGAGTTTTAAAGAAGGCGACACATCTAAGGATCCCATATGCTGATCCTTAACGTTTTTCAGGCTTGGTGACAGCGTTTTTCCTGGACCTAGCGATGGTTTTTTAAATATGGGATGCAAATACTGAGAAATTTCCTCACTACTACTCCTTGCCGCTACTTGCAGAAGGTGCAGGATAATTGACATTTGACATTGGGTTATTTCGGAAAACACCGCCTACAACACCTTCTTTGCACAAGTGGTTTCGAATGCTCAAATATTCGCATATTCGAATATTATATTAATAAAGGATAAAGGACGGCGTTATTCAATCCTCTTTGGGATGCGCCACGCATTCTACTTCTACGGGATGTCGTGGAGGCATGTTGAATGCGTATTTGGCCATACAATGACTTGCGGTGGCCAGCCGATGAACAAGTAAGAGCTTTATCCTTCCCAGACTAGTCTGGTACCAATTCACCGACCCCGGAGGGATGGAAGGCTTGGTTGGCCTGGGTGGGAAATCCGAACCAGGAACCTGGTATCGGGTGCAGGCGACAGCGGCGCCTCCTCCGACTGCGCTCCACGCGCCCCCGAATAGTATATTATTCAATATATTCGAATATTTGTCTGCATGGTAGCGCAGTATTCGAATGACTATGAACGTGAATATCAACGTGAGCATTCGAATTCTAATACTTTCAAAAAGCGCGATTTCTCGAATGTAATCGTAATCGAGTATTCAACAAATCACATTTTTTGAATGTACTCAAATTCTATTGTTCAAAAATGAAGTTTTTTCAAACGTATTCAACAATTGTGAGCACTCGGAAGCATACGAATGTTTGAAAAAATTCCGATAGCTTAAGCATAATGGGACTCCAGCACTAAACGTTGGCTGTTCAGGCGTGATTGAACCTCAATTACAGTTCAGATTTATGCATCGATGTTCACCCACACACAGTCTTCCACCTCAAACGTAGCTGTTTGACTTCGGTCACCTGATTCACAATGCAGCTTCACAAATAGACGATATTGCAATTCACTTCTCTACCACGGCGCAACTCTCAAAGATAGGATAATCCTTCGTTGTTCTGAGACGGAAAGCGATTTTAGGTTTAGTTATCCAGAATAATTCAGACCAGAAGGTAAGCATGAATTCTTAAACCGGGTAAATCGCATAAGGTTAGAAAACCTCAAATTTTACGTAACTACCATAGTCTGGGCACGTGTAGCGCAGTCGGAAGAGGCGTCGACTGTCGCGTTCACCCGATACCAGGTTCCTGGTTCGGATTTCCCGCCCAGGCCAACCAAGCCTTCCATCTTCTATGAATTGGTACCAGGATTGTCTGGAAAGGATAGAGGTTCCTGGTTCAGATTTCCCGCCCAGGATAGAGTGACTTGTTCATCGGCTGGCTACCGCAAGTCATTGTATGGCCAAATATGCATTCAAATCGCCTCCACGACATCCTTTAGAAGTAGAATGCGTGGCGCATTCCAAAAGGGATTGAATAACACCATCCTTTATCCTTTATGCTTTGTGCCATAGCCTGGTGCCTACATAGTGGCGCTGTCAGAGGATACCCTGGCTGTGGCCTGCTCCTGGAATCAGGATTCCGGTTCGGGTTTTGCAAGTCAACAAAGCCTCTCATCAGTTGAAAGTTGGTGAACTGGTGCAGAGTCGCTTGTAGGGAAGGAAGCAGTTTTAAGGTGCATCCCCATCGCCTCCTGTACGTAGAATTGGTGGCGCCTTTCGAACAGGGGCGAATGCCTTCGATCATCCATTATTTAGCCCTTCATTTACCAGCTCACAGTCTCCTGAGATCTATAGAAGCCTGTTCTTGTAGAGATTTACAGGGTTTATAGGACCTAATCTTTCATACAAGCCACCCATCTCGGCTCACCTGAGCAGCTTTTGTTCACTGCCGGACATTTTGTTTAGACCAAAACCTGTGGAACTTGTGCTGAAGAAGTTTAAGCTGCTTCTAAAGGCACATAGCGAAGATGCTCTTTGTCTACTATTTTTTATTATATGTAACATTATTGACAATTATTCTACTAATTACAATTACAGCAAGAAAAATTCACTTGCTTCCACTTTCCAAAGACCTTTTCTTTTGTCCGTGTAACTCCTTTTGTGCTTTTTTCACTTTGCTCAGTCTGTTGCTGAAGTCTCTCCCCTTCTTTGTCTCATTTTAATGCATTAGAAGAAGGTTCGCCTGCTTCCGAAGCCGACGCGTGTTTGATCTGGGTTTCAATTGAGCCGTATGTCCAGCAGACGACTTCGCGCTTCTGAAAATGTTTCTGAAGAGCTTCGAGAGTCACCCTGCGTCTGATAGCGGCGCCAGCAGCTCCACATACAATAGACCTCTGACGATCAATGGAGTCGACCCGAGTGAGAGCGCGTGTAGATTGAATCAGACAGTCTCGCGATTGTCTTCAGTCTCGATGGCTAGGCCAACAGGCGCTACTAGGCGCGCTCGGCTGCTCGTCACCTCGGCCTCATTGATGAGCTGCTCATCTGATCCGGAATGTTGCTTCTGCTTGCTCTCGTCCGTTCGTTCTGTTCTGCTCTAAGGTTTTCCTACTTCCCAAGAACTTGCCAACGCTTGTTCCTGAGTACGCTGACAGGTTCATTACCCTGGGGCCGATTCATCAACGACTAATCCGAGGGTATAGGGGGTAGAGATACCCACGATGAACCCTGCGTCTCTGACTCTTACCTTATCTCTACCCCACGGGTTTAATTGTTGATGAATCCGGCCCCTGGACATACTTATTGAATCGTACTGCTTAACCCTCCTTCATTTTGAAGCTGATAAGCTCGACTGCAGGAGGCAAGAAGCTTCGAACTGCTCTCTCAAACGCTACTTGCCCAAATTCCTTCGTCTAGGGAAAAGCGGGTTCAGAGCTCTGCAGAAGACTTCCGTGCATCCTTCTCCTGTAGCCACATTTGGAAACACCGCAGCCAGTGTCCTTTTCCGTCAATGTTTCGCCAAAATTCATCACTCCACCGCCGCCATCGGCACTTCACCCGATGTTGTGTCTCCCAGTAGCAACTAGTCACCCAATTAGACGTCGTCGATGATGAACTTGACATTAAGTGGAGCTGCACCAGCTCCGACATGACACCGCGACCACCGCCACCACCGGCACCGATCTCTTCTTCATTCCAGAATGGACACCGCCGACAAAGCCGCCCGTCTGCCCGGAGTGTTCCCGTTTCCGTTCTGTGTACCGTCATCGTCACCGTCGTCAGTCTTCCCATCGTTGCCGATGTTTCCGCCCGGATTCCAACAGCTCTACGCGAACCTCGTCCAGCAGCAGTTCCTCCAGCTCGCGCAGCAGCAACAGCAGCATCAGCAGCAGCAGAGCCCCGGAGTTCGAGCAGGTACGAGGCGGTCTCTTCCTGGGTGCGCTTTCTGTCTCTTCTAGTTCTTCCTTCTTTCAGATCAGTCACCATGTCTGTCAGACCACCCGTCGTCCCGGGAAGACTCGCCGTCAGTGAAAAGTAAGTCTCTTCAGTCAGCTTCAGTTCAAAATCAGTATGTACTGGCCGCGACGAACCCAGAGACTGGACAAAGCGCTCGCTGCCCGTCCCGTATGTTGCCATCAGTGACTAATCGGAACGCTCTGCTAGCAGCACCTCATTGGTATTTTTGTCGTCCGCTGCTTGTCCGCTCGTTCGTACGGAGCCGCACACACACTATTACGGCGAATGTCATGCTGAAGAGGGTTTGAAACACTAGGCGATCACGATGACTAACTGTCGGTGTCGACTAAGGACACGCTCGCTGACGCTCCTTGTCAGCCGCGTCGACTTCAGCTCAGCGATAGGGCCAGCGATTGAAATTCAGCACTTCCCACCTTCTTCTGTTGCCAGAAGCATGGCACGCACTGCAGCCTTTCGAGCCTGCACTCTGTAACTGGCAAAGGGAGGTTGGGTCACTGAAGCTGTAAAAAATGCCGACTCCTGAGGCCGAATTCATCAATGATTTTACCCAGGGTTATGTGAGTAGAGGGTAGGGATTGAATCATTACCTGGAATACATAAAATCGTGGATTTGTGTGAATGGTGGGGTAGAATTCATGAATACCAAATTTGCCCTCTGCCCACTATCCTCTGTTGGCAAACTTACTCACTACCATTAACCCATTACCTTACCAATCGTGAATCCAGCCTCTGGAGGACATTCATATAAGCCAAGAGACTTCCATCGGCTCTGAACATTCAGAGCGGTCTAGTCCATCTGTCAGGCCTCTTCCGAAGCAACCTATACGCTAGACAGCTAGGTGGCGGCTTCGTGTGTTTCTTCGCTTGAACTCCTTAGGAGGGTCATTCCATTTTTGACCTTGTTACAGCTACCTAAAAAAGCCCGGAAGCGTTGAAACTCAACCTAAACCATGTATGGGTAAGAAGACCAACGCTGTCTATTAATTCTGATGATTCTGAATTGGAACAGAAGATTGAAGTGACTGTTCGAAGCCACATTTGGATAAATGTGCTTGTGTCAGAGCTGGTGCCAGAGCATGTAAATTTTCAAAGTCTTCAGGAATACATTCTGGGTTTGACTTCGTTGTTAATTCATCACCATGCTCATGTTAAAGTGCGTCTATAGGTTCTCTAGATAGAGATAAGGATGAGGTTAAAGATAAAGGTGACAAGCAAAGCCCCATTACGCAGTGGATATTGAGTGTCAGCAAGGCTTTGGTTACAGATGCAGATAAATTCCAACGCTTTTCGTTCATGTTAAAACTCTCCAAGGTCCCAGAAGTTCAAAGGGACCTTCCTTAATTCCTTGAGCCTTAGAGGGAAGCTCAAGCTTCTAGTTCCGGTGGCAAAATCGCGAGCCCGAGCAAGCTTTTTCATCTACAGAAATTTAAGGGAGTTCAACCACATTTTGAGCAAAAATGAAGTCTTAGGTCTATCCCTGCATGGTTTCAAGAAGCTGCTTTCACGTGTACAATGAGTGCCTTCAATTGTATTTATTTGTTTTTGATTGAGTTTGTGGGTTTTTTATTACAACATTGTAATTTTACATGTGGCCTTAGTCCACGTCATGAATAAATAAATAAATAAATAAATAAATAGGTGAAGAAGCCCAAAATATCAAATGTTTGGCTCAACCGTATTAAACGCATACCATTCATCCAAAGAACGGAATTACCTTACGTTCAGGCCATATATAGCTTCGTATCATCGTATTGCTACTGCTTCTTCAGAGTAACATGGGTGAACCACATATGGGTCAGACTAACATGAGTTAAGAAGATCTTCTTACAGTAAGAGTTTCAGTGAAAGTGCGTGAACCACATATGGGTCAAGCTAATCATAAATCAAAACCTTACTTCCATGTCATGCATTAATCCTGTTCCTTTGTCTCCTGTTGCTCACCAATTCCCAACTTCTTAGGAACTAAAAATGATAAAGGATAAAGGACGGCGTTACTCAATCCCTTCTGGGATGCGCCAGCGCATTCTACTTCTACGTTCTTAGGAACCTCTTGTAAAAAAAAATTCTGAATCAGATATAGGTCAAACGCTCCTAGAAAATCCATTGGTGGACTGCTACAGGTGTTTAGCTGATTATTGAGGCCTTCACATTGGTATCGGCCTGATTGAGGTAACGTCGAGGGAAAGCCGGCAACTGTGTTAAGATGTCAACTGCTCTATATCCTCAATGTTGTAGCAAAGCATGTTAAACTCAAAACCGTTGCGAGTCTTCGTTTCATATATTGGCCACAAATCGCTCTCAAAATCCCTTAATCCTACTCATTTGACGGCTACAAGATCCTTAGAGTGACAGCACACCGTATATCCCATTTCCTTAGCCCACAAACTGGAGACGTATGCGGTTTAAAGGCAGCCTTTCCCTCCTAATCGGCTGGAAATATCTGGTAACCCCAGCGGAATTTTCAAGTGATTCCCACATAGCCCTATTGTGACAATGCGAAAAAGAACTCAAAACGTTGAAGCATTTGTACTGGCAGAAAGCATCGAGAAAAAGAAGCATCTAGTTGGCAGAAGGCAACGGTCAAAGGAAACACTGAATCACTGTCGGCTGCGCTAAATGTGCTCGAGAATTGATGTTGAGGTTGAAAACGTAGGGTAATCCTCATGATCCACCAGCCTCAAGAAGCATTTGTAGAACTTCAAAAGTCATTAATTATTCGAAACTGCTAGTACATATTAATGCGATGAAGTTACGCCACGCACTCTGTCTTCTTTCAGAATTCAACCAACGATTGGTTGGATTCATCGCTTACATGAAGGCCTTTAGAGGTCTGTTCTAGACAAATCTTAAGCTAGATGGTTGACCTATGTAGGTGCGCGGAAGGTTAGGAGCGTGGGTGTTACCAACAGAAAGTGGAGAAAGTAGTTCACAACGTACTTTATCTGAAGAAGTGTAGCGATTTATCAATCCGGGGCCAGATTCATCAACGACTTATGGCAATTTAATGGAGAAAATACAGCAAAAATCCCTGACAGCGCGGCTTATCAAGCGATATGGTGAAGCATTTCGCCGCGCCATCAGGGATTTTGGTTGTATTTTCTCTGTTAAATTGTTGTAAGTCCTTGATGAATCTGGCCCCTGGAGAGTGAACTGTGGCAAGTGGGGCTCCTTCGGATGAAATAGCCTTACTTCCTCAATTTTGAACGATTTCAATGCAACTTCTTTCCTTACAAAGCCCTTTTGTATCTCCAGATCCTGTGGGATCAACTGACCACTAAGAAAAGATAATGTGCCCGACCTTGACGACCGATGTTGCTCTAGCTTCCAGTGGGCTAACCAGGATCGCCTATGTAGTGACGGTCTGGCGTTCGAACGAAGCCACAGAAGCCAGCCGGCGACTAGGAGTTTTCCCAGCGCACTTTATCATCTGTTTGTTGGTGGGAGTATGAGGGAGTACAAGGGACATCGACGACGACGACGACGGCGAACGAGCGAACTCGCAACATGCCCTTTTCTCATCTCGCCGCCCGTGCTGCGCTCCTCAGTCGTCGCGCGGCTCACAGTCACTCTTTCAGTTCAACACTCACTCTCACCCACACTCGCCAGCGATCTCCATCCATACACCCACTTCGCAAGCTCCGCAGCCATGAAACAATGCGCTCGGAGCGGGCTTTTTCACGACGCACGGCCAGCCCCAGCCTTGTAGGCGAGGAGTGCGGCCGCCGCTTGAAACCCAGCGTGTGGACGGTGTTCCCACACTGGAAACAAGCCCCTTCGAGGAGAAAAAACTGAACGTTTGAATGAGTGAAGAGGAGGCAGTGGTGAGGAGAACGCGGGGGTGGAGTGGAGGGTAAACTGGAGCTTCAAGCCAGGGCTTCAGTGCAGGTACTGGAGGCACTGACTTCTCCGTCAGTTCGGAATCCCTGGTGCTTACAACCATAGCCTAATCGTGGCCTTCATCTTTCCCTTTCTTTTCCAATGCTTTCTGCAAGCCCTGTAGTATCGCAGTGTTATGAACCATCTTACAAACAATTATCAGGTATGGATAGCATCCAACGGGGGACAAGACAAGCATGGTTTAATGACCAGCGATGTACCTCTAGCTGACGAAGAGTAGGGCTTGGTTCACATCCTACAAGAGGCCAAAAAGAACTTGAAAAGCAAACACTGAACCCTGCCAGGCCAAAATGCGGCTTACAATGGTAAAAATGCAAAAACACCACTAGCAATGCAAAGTGGTGAACCACCAACAGTGTCGATCCCCTGACCACTCTCCTACAACTCCGCCGCGCTATCCACTCCGCCATCCCATCGCTGCTGACCTGCAGGTAGATGCCTCCCGTAAATGTAAGTGCCTTCTTGATTCTATCGGGAATTTATCAAACGCTGCGTTTTAGCAATGATTGAAGCTCCAAACCTTCTGGAGGATTATTTCTGAGCACGACAAGGGTGCTCCAGGCATCAGGGTGGCATTATCGGCCCGCAGTGAAGCGCTACAGTTTCCTGCCATTTCTGACCTACGCAGAGATCCATAGAAAATTTGGAAACCATTACAGTGCTTCTTAGACAACGCCCTACAATCTGATATAGGTCGGTTTGCGAATCTCCACGGTCATCTCGTTGACCTTTCTTGTTGGATTAATTTTCATGACGGTCATCTACGTTTTATTGGTGCACCCTATTGTTGAACTAATCGATATATCGATCAAACATATACTACAGTGCGTCGTCTCAGACTAATCGATATATCGATGAAATTCATCTCACCACTATACTGGTATGACTCGCCTTGTGGGATGCGTTTAAAGGAACCAGGCAGAATCGGCATTATGTTAGGAATAACGTTCTTCCTAGAAATAGACTTCCTTGCACTATTTTATGCACAGATTTACCTAAAATTGCGCACAATAACTTAATGAAATATCTTCCCACAAAAATAGCTTGTAAGATTAGAATAACTTTAAAAAATCAACACTTATTGTACTCAGAAATCTCGGTAATTGGCATAAGTATAACAAAAAAGTGCTGTATATCGTGTATGTAGAATCATAATTTTGGATTATTTGCTAATACAGTCATCTACGTTTCACTAATGCACACTAACTTTGAATAAATCGATATATCGATTATACGCACCACTACCATACCCCATCACAGACTAGTCGACATCTGACAAGCTGGGGCCGGATTCATCAACTACTTACAGCAATTTAACAGAGAAAACACAGCCGAAACCCTGATAGCGCGATGAAATGTTTCACCATATCACTTTATAAGCCGCGCTCTCAGGGATTTCGGCTGTAATTTCTCTGTTAAATTGCTGTAAGTCGTCGACGAATCCGGCCCTCGACACGATCACCAAACGATCTGAGCAACATCTCGTTGACACCGACTCCTTTTGTTGTACCCGATGAAGGATATTTTGTGGTTTAATGCAGCTTCTAGTAAGTTCTTTGGCTGTTGTATTGTACTGGATATTTTATACAAAAATTATGACATGCACCTAATGCACTGTCGCTGGCGATGTTCGTGACTATGGACGAAGCCACAGAAACGACCTCAGCATTTGGCTCGACTTCGATTTCTATGTGAGACCGATACGGCTCTGTTCAATTCCTTTTGGGATGCGCATGTGATCTACTTCTGCCGGATGTAGTTTGAATGCGTATTTGGTCTGTAAGGTGACTGACGGTGGCACATGAATGGTCACGTCACGTGAGATGCGCCACGCATTCTGCTTTTACGGGGTGTTGTGGGGGAGATTTGCTTGCGTATTTGGCCATCCAATGACTTGCGGTGATCAGCCGATGAACAAGTCAGCCATTTATCCTTTCCAGACACATCTGGTGCCGATTTACCGACTCCGGAAGTATTCAATGCTTGGTTGGCCTGGTCAGGCAACCGGAACCAGTAGCCTGAAAACGGGCGCAGGCGACAACTGGAGGTATCTCCGACTGCGCTACCGCGCTCCCATCTCCTAATCACAGAGCTAAAAGGAAGAGAATCAACAGCTGAATCATTGTATGGGTTCCTAAGGCTGCTCCCTTCACTCTTCTTATTGCTAGATAAGACTCACCCATCTGCACTTGTGCTTGAGGCTATTCCTCCAAAGAAATTGGGAACGCTTTGTGCCTTAAGAGTTCACGTTTAAACTTTCTGACCTCACTTTAACTTGAGTTCTAATAGCATCATTAGATCGACCAAGGACCTCTAACACATTCGCAGCCTTCCACACTTACTTCCCAGCTTTCTAAGCCCTCCACAAGACTAACGCGGCGCAATGAAGATGAATTTGAACGCGAGTCGACCGTATGGCCGTCCGTCCGGCTAACATGCATTCGTACGTACTGATCATCGCATGGCCCATTGATGGTGTTTAGGAAGCGTGGCCGAGTGTGCTCAGTGCCAGAAGAACCGTGTGGTTGTGGTGTGATGGCGCGTGTGGTTTATGACGCGCGTAACCGGAAGTTCAGACCCGCCCGTCCGGACGTACTCATCGTCGTCGACGTCGTCGTCCGTGTCCCCATCGCCGTCGCCGTCCCCGTGCATACGGAGCGAGACAGCGAGGCGTGAAATCGACACCCATTCCGCGTGCAGAAATACCCATAAAATCACTTCAATCATTAGCTCAACGACAAGGCGGCTACAGTAGGTTGGAGGGATATCGTTTCCGGAGACCAGGGGCCGGATTCGTCAACGACTTACAGAAATTCAGCGGAGAAAATGCAGCCGAAATCCCTGATAGTGCGGCTTATGGTGAGCGGTATAAGCTGCGCCATCAGGAATTTCGGCTGTAATTTCTCTGTTAAATCGACTTGCAGCAGCAAGTCGTTGATGAAACTGGCTCCAGGTTGAGGTTGGCATACCTCAAAGTAGTATAAGAAATACCGTCATAAATGAAGCGTATTCACCTCAAAAACTCATTCTGAACGCTGTCGAGCAATTTAATTGTTTTACGTTTATAGGGGTTAAAGATAACAGTTCCGTATTCCGTGTTCTGCAAACAAAAACGCGAAAAATAGGAGAAACTGGACTGCAAACGGTGAATTGAAATCGTCGAAGGTGAACAGGCTGAACAAGTCGGTGAGGAAAGAAATCATTCATTGGTTCTTAATTACTGAATCCCCTACCCCATCATGCACTGCGCATGCTAAAAATTTGTTCACTACCACTGCTACCTCACTCTGTCGAATACTGTTTCCCAGAATGAACCAAGTAGATCATTCAGGCAACAGGCCCAATGTTCAGAAGCAGCTCTGTCCAACCTAGACTTCTTGGTGACTTCAAAGCTTCGAATTTTTGCAGCTGCTTCTTGTAAATTTCAACGATTTTAGCGGATACCTTAAAGCGCTTCAGTTTTCCACTTCCGCTCATCAATTTACCATAAACAGCCTTCATTAAAAACGCGTTTAAAAGTTCGTATCGCTTCCAATTCTCCGACTGCAGCTGCACAGGCACATGAGCCGAATTTTTTTTTGGATTTTACCGTTGGGCGAGACACACTTTTGTGAATTGCAGTAAACCCCGAATTAGTGTTTTGATTCCTATGTGATCAATATATCGATCGCATCTAATTCATGGTTATACATTTTTTGACTAATCGAGACATATATAGTCTTCCTGTGGAGGGATTCATCAACGACTTACAGCAATTTAACCCAGAAACTACAACCGAAATCAATGATAGCGCGGCATATATCAAGCGATATGGTGAAACATTTCGCCGCGCTATCAGGGATTTCTGCTGTATTTTCTTTGTTAAATCGCTGTAAGTCGTTTATGAATCCGGCCCCTGGAGCGCAGTCGGAGGAGGCTGACACGTGTATCCGATTCCAGGCTCCTGGTTCGGATGTCTCGTCCAGACCATCCATGGATTCCTCTGTAGTCATCGAATTGGTAGAGGGAAGGACAAATACTAGCTTGTTCAATTTCTGGCCACCGCAGGTCACTATAGGCCAAGTACACAGTCAAAATTCCTAAACAATATTCCGTAGAACTAGAATGTGTGGCGCTTCCTACAAAGGAATTAAATAACGCCGACCTTTACCCTTTATCTTTCATCGCCTTCCAGGTATAGGTTGCGTACAGCCTACGGTTGTAATTATGAGAACAATCCATTACAAAACTGCATTAGGAGTAGGAGCTAAGCACAAGTTGGACATGAGACTCGAATCGCTATCACATTGAATTCTGAAGAAGTCATCAAACTGGAGTTGAATTCAATCCCCACCCATAAGTACGAAAAATCGGCTGGCTTTCATTTGGCGTACTGTCTTACAGTAAACGTGTGCTTTAAATTTGGAGGGCTGACTAAGCCGGATGTTAGAAAACGCACAGGCCAATGTAAAAGTTTCGATGTGGGTTAACCGCAAGGTTCTTTACTATTCGAGCCGATTAAACGTTGGCAATGTAGGTCATCAGGCTGGACTGCTCCTATGTATGTGAACGACAGGGAAGAAAAATTAGAGCCGAATTCTTGAAGATTGTAAAGTTTTAACGGCAGTGGGGCAGTGTACGGCTCTATACCTATAAAATTTTCCAGCACTATGCAAAGCATTAGATGAAGTTAAGCTGGCCAAAATTCCCTGTACTCATGCTTTATGCTTTTAAGTATTCTTGTCTTGTAACAGGTTTATCTTCACTACTTTATAGGGTGTCGGCCGTTCGTCCTCCATTCAGGCTATTCCATGCGTAAAGATTCCAAAGACTGCCATACCGTATCAGAAGGATAGCCGCTTGACAGGTGGCGATTATTGAAGACGTCTTGCCGTCCGGTAAAGACAACCTCGAGAGCCACTCAAGGCCGCCAGTGATGCGTCCTCCTCGTCGGACTCTCCCATGCACCTCTAATTTCGTGTCGACCTCCGTCATGTCCGGTCAGCAGCAGCGGCGGCAGCAGCCGCAGCCGTGTTTGAGTTTCCCAGAAGTCGTCGTTCGTCGTTACCGAGGCTATTGTTCTCGCCTCGTGCAGCGCCAACGCCTGAGCATCGTCCGCGCCTGTCCATAGAAGCCCGGCCACCGAAGAGTCCGACTCCCACGAACCATAAAATGATCGCCGGCGAGCGGCGCCACCAGAAATTTTCCGAATACATTTGAATACGATCACGCGGCTCCACCGGTAGCAGCATACAGGCCTCCTGTACAGGGTTAGAGACGGACAGGGAGAGCTTCTGGAAACTATTGATTCAGTCGTCGACTGAGCCACTGAACGTCACGGAATCACTAAGCAGCTGAATGAAGGTGACCGTCCTGAGCGGCGCCGGACGTGTCCTGCCGCCGGCGCCTCACCATCATGTATGCCGGAAACTGCATTTGAATTGGAAAGAATTCCTGAAGGGCGCCGAAACAGAATACGCGCACCTATTTAGGAGGTGTTGGCTGGAGTCTAAGGAGCTCGTGCAGTGATAGTGCACTATCTGAAGAGGAATACAAGGGATGCAGCTGAACTTGACGAATTTTCTCTTCCAGAAGCTGAATGCATACTCTGATTCTGACGTCCAGGATAATTCTGGACGCTTGCTACCCTAGATTTCTTCTTGATTCTTCATTGGTCAGATCGCTTCACACGACCCTGAAACGGTTTTTCAAAGGTTCCAGCCTCGATTAGCGATTACATAGCTCTCAAAGAAGTTTTATTTATTTATTTATTTATTTATTGCACTTAGAGGAGCGCTTGAAAATCGATCAAAACAATCATATAACAGCTATGAAATTGGAATGATTTTCTTGATCCCATTCGTCCACATGATAAAAAAAGTTCATTGAAAGAAAAAATGCCTCTCAAAAGTTATTCCTTCGCCGGCTTGACATCTTAAAAAACATCTTTTCGGCCAAAACATTCAAAGACGTTGCAACGCAAGCGCTTCAAGTAATCATACTACCTCTAAAGTCTTAGCATCTTCAAGAAGATTTTGCTTTTCTATTAGAAAAATATGCACTTCATTTCAGGACAGGAGCCATTGTCGTTCTGTACGGTTTTGTTCCGAATTAAAACTTCAGGTAGTTAGTTTACTAGCCAGCACATTGACAAGACCGTGATTTAAAACGTGGAAGTGGAAATGAATCTTTTGCCTCGAGTTGAAATCAAACCCATTCGTGCAGAATCCATTTATATTTCGTGCGTTTCCAGAATGACTTGAGAGCTTTAAATGTTCGCAACTAGAACTAGGAGATTTAATATCATACCGATGAGGGCCTCTTTGCAATCTCCAGCTGCTCAATGAGCGTGCCAACCGTAGAGGCTCAATCAATTTACCGATCAATATTGATTAGTCGGCATACAGTATGTACTCCCTTCTTGCAAAGCCCATACTGACATTTGACTTCAACCACCAACGGTCAACCGTAGGTCTTAATCTGTAGTATCATCGTGGTGCAGCATGTGTGACCCAGGGTAACCTTAATAACTGTCCGTAACTTCTCCATCAGAAACCCGCTGCTTCAACTTGCCCACGAGCAGTCAGTGCTGCAGTTCAACGGATGAAGCGAGCGATCTCGCCTTGATGTGTGTCGCTACCGTAATCCAGTAGTGTGTCGTTTTTCTGTCAACTACATACTCGGGGTCACATCTCCTCTCGCCGTAACGACCCCGAACGCATGCGGCGGATCAGCGCCGCGTGCGCGACTTCGAATGTGCTGTTTGCTGAATTCGTCGTCGACGTCGTCGTCGTTCGCTCCGTCGTCGGACAACTGGCACAAAATGCGCAACGGACCGCGGCGACGGGGCCATTTCCGTGCGTGGTCGTACCGTATGCGCATCGCCGACGTCGACATCGTCGTACGCTACGGCCATATTCTTCACTCGACTGACGAGTTGACAGTGCTGGTTAGAGTTCCGGCAAAGGATCGGAGGGATCGGAGGAGGGGGGGGGGGGGGGGAGGCGGCGGTAATCTGAGAAAGACAGTTTGGCCAGTTACAATTTACAGGGCTTCAAGAAAGGCATTGTTCTTCCAAAGGTTGAAGTTTACTTACAGCCAGTAGAAAACAAAGACAACAACTTACTTGCTGCTGCAATCTTCAGAGCTCTTCAAAATTCGATTGCTTGAATCTATTTCTGCACACCCTGAGCATTGTTTCTGGTGATCCTCTTGGTTTTGTGGCTCTTCCCTTGAGTGCAAATGAATAAACAAATAAATAAATAAATATACTTCCATACTTCTACAATAAAATCCTTAATCAGAAGGATACTATTAGGTTGTAACGAAATAAATGGCACTGAACCACTGCAAATTTAAACAGTTAATATCTCGGCTTGTAGGCAAGTTTATTAATCGAAATAAAAACCTTCTGATTCTACACATCTTTGCCAACGTGAACAAGCTTTTTTATCCCAGTAGCATAAAAATCAGAAGTTCTGGAATTGACGAAATCTTCGAAGGCACTTTCGGCATCCTGTTGGTATTTGAATATTTTCCCTACCAAGAAGTCGCCGAGATGCTTGAAGAAATGGTAGTCTGTTGGGGAGAGGTCGGGAGAAAACGGAGGATGTGCTAGAGTTTCAATGTTCAGCTCATTCAATTTCTGCAACGTCATTCGTGCTACATGCGGCGAGCATTGTCGTGCAGAAGGAGAACTCGCCTTCGGTTTACCAAGGCCGGCCGGATATCCTTCAACTTTTTCATCATTTCTTCAATTTCAATGCAGTACTTCTCTGCCGTGATGGATTCACTGGGAGGGAGGCAGCTGTGGTGAATAATTCCCAGCGAACACCACCATACTGTCACCATTACTTTCTTTTGGTGCAATTCCGGCTTCGCAAAAACCTTGGGGCTCTCATCGCTGTCCACCCACTGTGCCGATCGTCGCCTGTTGTCGTACATTATCCATTTCTCGTCACAGGTTACGATGCGATCAAGGAATGGGTCCGTTTCGTTCCGTAGAAGCAGTGCGGACGAGATCTCATATCGTCGGTTTCTTTGCTCCTCAGACAGCTCGTGAGGCACCCATCTTTCCAGCTTTTTGGTCTTTCCAATTTCCTTCAGATGCCGGGCAGCTGTGTTGTGACTGACGCCAAGAACCTTCGCTATCTCCCTGGTACCTTTGTGTGGATCCTCCTCTACCACATCTCTCAGCTTGTCCTCATCAACATCACTATGCCTCCCACGACCTTCATGTCCTTCCAAGCTCTCATCTCCATTCCGGAACTTCTGATACCAACGATACGCCGTCCGAATTGTGGAACATCCTTGACCGAATGCGGCGTTGGTCTTCTCGTCCGCCTCCTTAGCTGTAGTGCCCTGCTTGAATTCATACAAGTAAATGCCTCGGATTACCCTTTTGTTCATCTGCAAAAAAGTCAATAAAACTCTAAAGTTTCCCCACTTTTACATAGAAAATTTGGTACTTACCGGTAGAGCAAAGTTTGCGCTTCTAAATGATATGCCACATGTTACGGTTTGTTCTTGATCAAACGCGTAAAGACGCGCCAAAAAATGGCGGGAGCCAGTGCCATTTAATTCGTTACAACCTAATAGTAAGCCCTACTGAAGACAAATACTCAAAAAATTCTACAGCTAGAAGACAACACGATACTGGAGCAGCTTATGGAATATCTTCTATTATGTAGTTTACTTTTAAACTCCTTGACTCGCTCGTGCTGCTGTGCCTATCCATAGAAACCTTTCGTTTTTCTAGATCAGTGGTTTCAGGCTTAATAGGTGCAGTTTTGCTTCAAACTGCATTAGACTACCTTTTTTCTAAATCTGAGATCAAATATCGTCTGTCCTCAATCAAGCGGAATATTTAGTGGAACATTGTGATTAAAGCCCTAAATTGTACTCTTTATTCCAGCTCTCTGAGGAATTTTTAAGCACAGTAATCTTTACTTGGACATGCTGATTATGCTGTGCTGTGGTAGAGGTGTCGAACGACGACAAGCCGGCTGTCGCATTCTACCGACATTAAGGTGTTTGGATAGGGTTCCACCTAGGCCGACCAAGAATTCGAGCTCATTGAATGACCACTAGACTTAGCTGGGAAGGCTAAAGCGCTGAGATATTCATCGGCTGTCCACCGCAGGCCATTGTATGGATCATATACGCCTCTAAGTCGCCTTTGTGATACCTAATAGAAGTGTAAATGTAGAGTGCGTGGCACACATCAAGCACGGATGAACCGCCGCCCGTCCTCTATCCTTTAAACTTTACTCTTTCGATTGTGTTTGTTGATTCGTTCGCTTAAAACACAAGACAATCGTAGAAGCTATCAAATATAACGTTAGTCAACCGAAAATTTCAGTTGAATCAAGCTATTTGCTAGCTTCTTTCAAATTAAATTTTCAGCTGAATAAATGTGTGTTCATGAAAAATTTCAGAAAGGTGTTGGGGCCGAATCCTTCAGAAAATCGCAGTCTTTTCAAAACTCTGCTGAGAATTTTTGAAGAAAATCACTTCTTAACATCGCTTTCGTAAAAGTGAGAAAAGGGTTAGCTAGAGATCGAGTTTAAGATGATATAAGGGTTCTACGGTCTTCTTATAAACGGTTCAACGGTGGATTATCTACCATTACAACACGGGCCTCGGAAGACACTATGGTAAGGGATAACTAACCATCTATTTTACTAAAGGATAAAGGATAAAGGACGGCGTTACTCAACCCCTTCCGGGATGCGCCAGCGCATTCTACTTCTACGGGATGTCGAGGAGGCGACATGAATGCGTATTTGGCCATACAATGACTTGCGGTGGCCAGCCGATGAACAAGTCAGCGCTCTATCCTTCCCAGACAAGTCTGGTACCAATTCACCGACCCCGGAGGTATGGAAGACTTGGTTGGCCTGGGCGGGAAATCCGAACCAGGAACCTGGTATTGGGTGCAGGCGACAGTTGGCGCCTCCTCCGACTGCGCTACACGCGCCCGACGCATTACTAGTCATTCGACAGACGACAGATCCAATTCTCCCGACCTCGGGCCTTCTAATTCAGGAATGGAATTCATAACGCGATGGAATGGTGACTGAAGCCACCCAGCCTTTTTTTCTATTGAATTGGTAGAACACTATTTTAGTTAGAGTTCAAGTCGGTTTGGGTCTTCATACAGTGATATTTCGGAAGTATCTTCTCCGTTTCAACAACAGTTAGTAGCTGATCGGACTCGATAACAAAACCAAGGGAAATTTCTGGTTTCTCGGGGTCGCTCAGGCTACGGAAAGGGAATTTCGTTTCGCCCTACGTTTCTCGATTCCTCTTTGCCACAATTTCACCGCCTACAGGGTTTAACTGGAATTTTGGAAGTTAACCTTCCTTCTACAGTTTTGCCAGGCCTTCGGAGAATATCTCAGCTTGAAGATTTTTGTTGAAGCAATTATCGTGCCAACAGTACTAGTGCTACGGTCCCAGGAGGTGTTGTTCTGTGCACTCTAGCAGTCCTTTAACGGCATGATTTTCCTTTTTCATGATAAGTTTGAAGTGATTCCACGATCCAGGTATGACTTAGCTTCTCGCAACTCTTCCATGCGCATTGCGGAGACGTTTCAAGGTTTTACTGATCTCCTCGGATGAGTTCATTGAACAAAACTCATTGTAGACCAAGCAAGGGATTTCCTCTGCTATTTTTGATGAGATCTATCCGATGGAAGACAGGCTCTATTGTGTAATATATAAAGGATAACGACAAAGGACGGCGTTACTCAATCCCTTTTTGGGATGCGCCACGCATTCTACTTCTATGGGATGTGTGGAGGCGATTTGAATGCGTATTTGGTCATACAATGACTTGTGGTGGCCAGCCCATGAACAAGTCAGCGCCTTATCCTTGCCGGACAATTTTGGTACCAATTCACCGACCACGGAGAGATGGAAGGCTTGGTAGGCCTGGGCGCAAAAACCGAACCAGAAACCTGGTATCGGGTGCACGCGACAGTGGGCACCACCTCCGACTGCGCTACCCTCGTCCTTTGCATAATGTACCTTTATCAAATGAATAGAGCATATCTCATTTTGAGGTAGGCAACGAGCCGATAACATGCAGTTCGAACTGATCATTCAGATCGGTTCTACTAGCACCTTGATCAGTTTAAATCTCAGAATGTCGTCTGTTTAGAAGAAACCTCCAGCTCTTCTGGCTCACCTAGATCTGGCTAATCACCATCGCGTCGAACGAGCTCTCCACTCGCCTTGTCGTCTCCCACCGGCCATCTCAATCAATGTTCGAATGCTCTTGACTGCATTGTTATCGTGCAGTATCGATGACAAGTATTTTATGTGTCATCACCTGGTCGGAACAAAAGCGCTCGGAGACGCGTGTGTGAAGTGAAGTGCTTCAGCTGCAGCTGGCCACCAGCGTTGCGCAACGTCTCCGACCGGCGAGACGCATGTAATCTGCCAAATACATGGAACGGCAAGGGGTATGAAGAGGGTGTGACTCATCTTCGAGCGCAGTACGGCAGACACTGACAGACTTCCGAGGATGCTCTGAATAACTCAGTTACTTGCTAGACAATTACCATTGTTACGGAGACGGGTGGAGACGTCGGCATCACTGTCTGTGAATCATATGCGGCAGCTGGAGAAAAGACTGCCATCGATACTGCCATCCGACATTCCTAGCTAACTTCAGGTGGAGCCCAGTGGGGTGTATGTAATCTTCACCAAATTGCACCCAAAAAATGATTCAAGTAAATCCAGAAGCCCCATTCCCAGTGTAAAGAACTTCCTACAAGATGTAATGTGGTTTCTTGGATTCCATGGAACTTCCGAGGAGTACATCAGGCTCAATCTTTACAGCTCCAACGCTCTGAAGGAAGTGAAGTAGGATCTGTCATAGAAGAAGAGGAGGGGGGGGGGTCCATCGCTACAAAAGCGAAACAAATGGCGTCTCCCCTCAAGGAAAAGTTATCTCCTAGGTCATCTCACGGTATAGTCTCTGAAGAGTAGTCTGTTTTCATTTTTGACGCCCATAAGCCAGGATGGACCTCTCTCCCACTAGCATAGATCCGTGGGATACATATCTATTCCCTCCAGCTCTCCCTTGCCGTCGGAGCCAGTCTACCAGCCATCCATGCCTGGTGCCCGTCCATGGCCCGTTGCGGTCGCCTCAAACGTGTGCTAAGGTGATAGAGCGCAAATTGGATGTGCTAGCGACAAGGTCGGATCAAAGACACCGACCGCGTCGCCGACGACACCTTCGCGACGATGGCACAGAAGACGTTACCGCGCCGCCGCCGACGACGACGACGATCCCACGGATCGGACCTACGATCCTCTTAGCGTTGTTGATGTCTTTATGAGCCGGTTCGGTCGCATGAGCCCTGCTTTAGTAGAAACTAGGCGGAGACATTTTGTCGCTGCCATATAATATCCGGTACAACGTTACTATTTACAGATACACAGCCCTATATAGTGCTTTATCTAGTGGCATTAGGAATCCTTTACAACCCCTCCAATAACCTTAAGCTGTCTTAGAAGTCGTTAGAGAGATCGGCTAAGCGGCCGGCTCATCCCATGCCTCGGATGAGTGCTGGTAGGTGTTGCTAGGAAGATCTTAAGGTGTGCAGAAAGTTTTGCAAGAATTGAGTGATTTCATTCAACAAGTAATAACAACAACAGAAACGATAGATCACTATTCTCACTAGTCGTCATCTGTAGCCACGACCTTCCTCCAACCATCAGTAGAACAGCGATCCCGTCTCTCCAGAACGAAGAGGAACGTGAAACGATCCAATCCTCCACCGCGCGCTTGACGTCGTTACGATCGTTGAAGCTCTTACCTGCACAGAAAGCTTGGAAGTTCCTGAAGCCATTATAATCACAGGGGCTAAGGTGTGGAGAGTGTGGCGGGTGTGGTAGCCATACTACACCCAGCCTGCGCAGCTCGTCCTGTGTTGCCGTCGCACGGTGGGGTCTCCGGTATCCATGATCATGTAGAGTTCTCCACGTCGTAGCACAGAATAGGGGATCTGTGTAACCATCTCTTGCCTTGTGTACGAAACACCTCGGAGGTCACAGTCTCGCTCTCAGGCAGGATGTCATAGTAAAGACAGCCATCTCAGGAAAAGAAGCTCTCGTCTCTTGGGAACGGCCGGCTGCCTGCGATCTGCAGGGAGCCACTGTAGCTTCCTTTGAGGATTCTCGTCTGATATTTATTTTTAATCAAGAGTTTGACCCACGCTGCCGTTCTCTCTGGATTGAGAAGATCCCGACACACCTACACTCGCCTACGACGTTGCGCAACGGTAAGGGTCTTAGGAATGGTTAGAGGACGTTTAGCTCCGTAACGCCACTAGCGAGGATCACTCGAACAGTCGAAAAAGAAGTACTTCTAGCCTTGCTCATTTCCCTTAGACTCCGTGATGGATCACTCTGCACGCAGGCCAGAAAAGCACTGGTTTTTAAAGATTGCGCACGTCCACAGCGAGAGGATTCCTCCAACGAAAAGTTGCCCTCATCGAATCGTTTCTACCATCTGTGGCAGGTAGTGAAGGAAGAAGCATGACTGGCCATCGACGACACGAACTCACGTTGAGGTTGAGTTGAAGAACGATAACAATGAAGCAATGGACGGTGGTAACAATGAAGCAATAGACGGTGGTAGTCGTGACGATCCGACATCGTTTGTACAAGGGTATTCAGCGACAGCAACGGTTTCAAAAATGATTGGCTGGTGCTTATATATACACTGACTTTCCCGCTTAATATGGTGTTTAAACCGTAGCATCAATTTGGCGCGTTAGCGCGCCAATTTCATTCAAAGGAAGACACTCAAATTCTTGCAAAACGTTCTGCACACTCTAATATATTGGACGGTCTGTTCGAGCAAAGAGTGCTGGTGGTGTCAGGCGTAGCATCATTGCTCGGAATGCAGATTGAGCGGGTTCGAGTCCCGCCTGGCGCTCGAGTTTTGATGGCAACAAGACATTTTTATAATAACTTACATAGGAGCTCCTAGCATTTTGTGCCGGGCTCCTCTTGGAGTCCACTTGTTTATTGTAGTGTAACTCGAAACCGAGATAGTATACGCTTTATTGACGACTAGCGTTTCGACGATGTCGCCTCAAACCTGGGTAATTAAACCATTGAGCGTCGAACCTGGCAGCTACCTCTTGGAGTCATTGAACATCATCTAAAGCTCGTTTGTCACGCTTCAATCGTTTTGTACTCAAGGAGCAATGACAAGTCCTCTGGATCCCATGCCCAAGCCCTTTCGTCGAGGTATGGACTGCGTCCCGAGCGTTTTTCGTAGTCTCCAGCAAGTTCCACTCCACCAGCTCACCAGCCTCAGCTGCCAATTCGCCATCGGATCTATTTCGTCAACTAATTTACCGCCACTTCTTCTGTCTATCGTAGCGGACAAGCTGCCTGCCTGCCTGGCCAGCCGCAACGGGCCGCCGGCTGCCTGGTAGCTAGCCGGCTGGAGCCACGCCGCCTGTGTCCCAAGGGTCGACATGCGGCGGCCGACATCAAACGCAAAGTTTTCTATTAGGCGCGACGAAGCCGTCGATGGCAGCGCTTTCGTTTTTATTTACGACTCGCCGCATCGAGTGTTTTATTAGTGGACTGGGAGGCGTAAGAATTATGAGTGTTTGCCTTACCCTGATTTCTTACCCCCCGAAGAGGGTGCTGGCGGCTGGTGGCAGCAGGAGAGACAGAAGAGCGGCGGCTGCCAGAGACAGACTTCCCGAAAGGATTCATTCGCGCTCAGGGACTGCGCCGAACGGACACGCAAATGAATTCCGTTGGAGGGAAGGCATCGTCGGAGCTCGTTCGCCTGTAATGAATTCGGCTGTGGTGAGTTCGATTCAGCAATGTATCGTCGATTGATGAGAGGTTGCGAGTTCGGTTCCCACCTAAGGTCTCTGTTCTAGCAGGCCTTGAAGCGAGTAACCATATCAGCAGTGTACCTCTTGAAGTTTAAAGGATGAAGGATAAAGAAGGGGCTTACTCAATCCCGTTTGGGATTGCGCCACGCGTTCTACTTCTACGGGAAGTCGTGGAGGCGAGTTGAATGCGTATTTGGCCATACAATGACTTACGGTGGCCAGACGATGAGCAAGTCACCGCTTTATCCTTCCCAGACAAGTCTGGTACCAAATCACCGACCCTCGGACGAATGGAGGGCTTGGTTGGCCTGAGCGGGAAATCCGAACCAGGAACCTGGTATTGGGTGGCACGCGACAGCCGGCGCCTCCTCCGACTGCGCTACACATGTCCGTCCCTTTCGAAGTTTACAGAGGAAAATGCAGGGCTGAAGGCTAAAAAGAATAGGGCAGAACTGGGTGCTCGACGTTTACAACCTCGCAGTAAAAGGGATGACGAACGGCGTTACTTAATCTCTTTTGGGATGTGCCACGCATTCTACTTCTACGGGGCGTCGTGTAGTCGATTTGAATGCGTACTTGGCCGTACAGACTTGCGGTGGCCAGCCGATGAACAAGTCAGCGCTTTATTTTTCCCTGAGAAATCTGGCACATTCACCGACCCTGAGGGGATGGAAGGTTTGGTTAGCCTGGATGGAAAACCGAACCAGGAGCCTGATATCGGAAGCACGCCACAGTCGGCGCCTCCTCCGACTGCGCTTCACCGCGCTCCTTTCATGCCCACATTTTTTCCATCTGAAAGTGACCTGCCAGTCTTTCGGCTGTCTCCATTAAACTCTGAACAGGGCGGTTACTAAAGAAAGTAAGCCAGGTACTTCCAAACCGTGGCTCAACAGTTCTACGAGGTCCTTTTCATACCTCTAATACTCTCAAATTAACATCAGCCTCACCTATGAATCCTGATGAGCCTACACCACAATGTCTTTCATAGGAATTAAAAAATGTCTCGGAAGGCGCGTTTATTTATTTATTTATTTATTTATTTATTTTACAGTACGAACTATGGCGTGCTATTAATACCCTCTGAAATGAGACGTAAACACCATGAAAATTCGTAACAAAAATCAACGATCAGTAATAACTCCTGGGTAACCAAGATTCTAATCCATCTGAACAAGAAGCAGCATTAACTGAGCAAGACTGTCAAGGAGCAGATGGAAAAATTTGTGAACTGAAAAAGCGTTCAAAGACGCGCTAATCGCGTTCTTTCTGTTGTTGTTGTTTTTTTTTGCTGTAACCGACTCGATCTTCATTCCATTTAAAAATTTTACGTATGATCGCTATCCCCTCAGCAAAGCTACCCATTGATATAAAACACTTTTCATCATTCAATTTTATTTTATTTTTTGAAAGTCCCAGGGATACTCATTAGCGAGGGACGTCTCTATTGATTGCGTCCAACGGGCATTTGAGTGCTCGGATACGAGATCAACTGTTAGAACAATTGAAAGAAAAAACCACGTATGTATTTTATTTATTTTATTTATTTATTTATTCAGAGCGTAAGCATGACACTCACGCGCAAAACAAATGAGAAAAAGCAACAAGTTCTACCAAAAAAGTCACAAGACAACAATCAGACGTAGACAGAGGCACCTGTAATTCTGAAGGCGGCTATGAACAGAATTTAGTCAACGGCAGAATTTAGTCAGCAGCAGTTTCTTGAAGACATGCATGGGTAAGGACAGGAGATTTTCGTTTTCCGCAAGCAGAGAGTTGAGCTCCCGCAGCTTTCTATATGTCAGAAATGAAGATCTGATCGTGGTTTTTGCAATAGGAACCTGATTTTGATTTTTATTTGAATTTGATTTTTAAAAAATGAAGAGGGCTTAAAAGAAGAAGAAAAAGGAACTGAAGGAACGCGGAGAATGCGCCTTCCGCAGCGGATTTCCAATCCCTATAGTGGGTATTGTTGTAGCGTTCTGCCCTGTGTACCACGTCCATGTATAGTCCTTGACAACAATGCTCTGCTGCTTAACTGGACCCTAAATGAGTAGCAAGGATTTAGTTTTAAAGTTTTTAATTTTTTAAAGTTTTTTTTTTAGAAAAAATAATATCAGTGAGCAGTATACACAGATTTCCTGTAGATTTTTAAAATACGCTGGGCAATGTCTCCCTGATAAATCCTACGCCAGCAAATTTGGAACGGGTCTTAAAATGACTAAACCCTTGGAAATATGGCCGCCGTAGTGAATCCGCTCCCCCCCCCCCCCCCCACATCATCTCAGTGACGATGATCCCGAAGTGCAGCCAGGAGCGATGGCCTGAGAAACAACGATTTCTTGCAGGGCATTCTGATGTAAGACGCTCGCTTCTTCTGGCGACTATCCGTGGAACAAATTATAATGGCACAGCGATTTCAAAGTTTATTTTGGCCCAGGGAGCGCAATCGGAGGAGGCGCCGTCTTTCGCGTGTGCCCAATTCCAGGCTCCTGGTTCGAATTTGCCGCCCAGGCCAACCAATGCTTCCATCTATCCGGGGTCGATGAATTGGTAGCAGATTTGTCTGCGAAGGACAAAGCCTCTGACCTACCATAGCCTGGCCACCGTATGTCTCATTGTATAGGCCAAATACGCATTGAAACCGCCTCCTTTACATTCCCTAGACGCAAAATGTGTGGCGCAAGGGAGATTGATTCACGGCCGTCTTCTAACCTTCTGTTTTGGCTGTGATCTAGTAGATTGCCATCCAGTTGTGAGTGAATTCTTATATCAGTGTGGTGCCTCTTCCAGATGACGTTCTTTGAAAGGCTTCAGAGGAAGTGCTTCAGTGATTCTATCATTTAAGTTACTTGTTTCCCCTAGGGCGCTTATAGTGCTGTCGAAGGTTCTTTGGCTCTGGTCTCGCACCGATCAGCCATGTCCCCCATTTTCATTGTTGGTGAATTGGTAAAAGGGTAGAAAAATTGAATTGTCCTTCAAATCAGTTCCACGATGTTCCTCAGAATACACGGCACCCCATGAAAGGAGTTAATAACGCCGACCTTTATCTTACCTTTACCCTTCTTTTCTTAAAGTTCAACGGGTGATTCCTGCGATCTTTAGGAGTTGGGCGGCACATTAATAGTTATTCGCCAAGATGTTCTGTTGTGATCAGAACTTCAGCGTCAGACGGGACTCGAACCCGCACCTCCTTCTGACCTGACGAGAATGCTCTACGGCATTACTGCACCGGCGCTGTTTGGTCGAACGCAACATTCACACCTTATGGGATCCATCAGCACTTACCAGTATGTATATTGGGATAAGCTGGCTGTTGATATAAGCATGGGACCTGTTAAGCTGTAGGTCTTGATAGGACAGCAGGCGGAGCGGGTTCGAGTCCAGCCTGTCGCTAGAGTTTTGATCAGAACAAAACGTTGGTGTAACAGCTTACATCATCGATACCAGTCACTTGAGGTTTAAAGAAGATGGATTTAATCATATTCGCCTGGAGTTGAATCCTTTAGTTCTGGCGTTGTCGGCTGCCCATATGGCGGTCATCGTAAAAGATAAAGAGATGATAAAAAGTATAAAGGACGACGTTACTAAATCCTTTTGGGATGCGCCACGCTTTCTACTTCTACGGGATATCATGGATGCGACATGACTTGCGTATCTGACCATACATTGACTTGTGGCCAGCACAGTGAACAAGTCAGCACTCTATCCTTCCTAGACAAGGCTGGTATCAATTAACCGACCCCGGAGGGATGGAAGGCTTGGTTGGCCTGGGTGGATTAACCGAACCAGGAGCCTGGTATCGGGTGCACGCGACAGCCAGCACCCATCAACGCGATACTATGCAGAAGCTGAAGCAAAAACAAGCAGGTTAAACCTTGCGAGAGGGAACCAGAAAAACATCTGTAAGCGGCACGTCCATCATGGGCCGGATTCGTCAAGGACTTACGTAACTTTAACGGAGAATTGTAAGCTTATCAAGCGATATGGTGAGCGATAAGCTGCGACAAAAGCTCAGATAACACGGCTTATCGCTCACCATATCGCTTGATAAGCCTACAATTCTCCGTTAAAGTTACGTAAGTCGTTGATGAATTCGGCCCCAGGAAATTTCATGTGTCCTGGGTAGCAGCGTCGTGTGGAGCTCTTCAATCAGTTCAGCGGTGTTTCGCCCGCATTAAAATCTGCTTCTACGTATTCCCATTTCGATGTTCACAACTTCATCTGATGTTCACCGTTGTGAAGGCTAACGGAGGCCTACCATGACCAGTCAAACTAAAGCGAACTCCAGTTATCTTTACTGCTCGTATAATAGTTCCGATGCGTCACCACCCCTTTTGGCCCCTTACCCGTCGTCAGTACTGCTCCAACCCAACTACCCGTCTCCAAGTGAGCATCCTTCATTAATTCCCGACGGCGTGTGCACCTTCTATTAGCTATACAACTCATCGTCGCCTCGTCCCATCGTGACGGGACGGGACGACTGTGGCGGCTGCGTCGGATTTCATTTCGCCACCGTCGAAGTGCAGCCGACAATTAAATGCACTAACTGCGCGCCGGCCGACTACGGTAGCCGGGTGATGTGCTGTGGGTGTTGCAGTGTGGTGCTGGTGCTGGTGGTGGTGGTGACGCCAGTAATTATCTCTACCGTAGTCGCTTCGAACGACGTCGAGCGCCAGCTGCAGACGGCCATTGCTGTGGTGGCTTCGACGACGGCGAGGAGGAGTTTGTTTTGTTGGTGCGTCGCGGCCGGGTTATGGGGTGTCGGTGCTGGCGAGGCGCGATGATTTCCCGACGGAGTACGCCAAGAATTACGACTTTAATGTCACTTGATATGCTGTGTTTATAGGCGCTCGAGCGCCCGATTCATTTGGTGCCTCCGCTTCGCACAGCTGTGGGGCCGGCACACTACGGGACCAGATAAGCGACTTCCGTCCAGGGATAACGTCTAGCTGATGCTTCTCTAGAGAGTCACGTTGTCTGAATGGTTTGTGGAAGGCTCATGTGCTGTATCTATCCGCACACCAAACCTCCTCTAGGTTTCTGGACTTGGAGCTTATTCGATTCATCACCAGAGCACAAGCTTTCATAGTTATCCTAGAAGACTTCCATCTCCGTATCGACAGCGTTAACGATGCCTACTTGTTCATAACTTCATCGCTCATCTGAAGGAGAAACTCCACTGAGGTTTCAGATGGACATGCCTGCACTCATGTCCTCCTTGAATTAAAGCCCTAGGCCTGAGTCTAGTCCAGGCCATCCCTCTAAGGTCAGCAATATTGTGCCAGACTTGTCTGGGAGAAATGAAGCACCATCTTGCGCACTAGATTTGATTAAATTATGAAGGATAAAGGACGGCGTTACTCAATCCTCTTTGAGATGCGCCCCGCATTCTACTTCTACGGGATGTCGTAGAGGTGATTTGAATGAGTATTTGGCCATACATCAACTAACGGTGGCCAACCGATGGGGGAGTGGGCGCTTTATCTTTGCCAGGACAAGTCTAACACCAATTCACCGACCCCGGAGGGATGGAAGATTTGGTTGGTCTGGGCGGGAGATCCGAACCAGGAACCTGCTATAGGGTGCACGCGATAGGCGGCAGCTCCTTCGACTGCGCTACACACGCTCCAAAAGTCATATATGTCAAGTATGCAAGCTGCATTCACGAAATAACATGGGAGTTGACGTACCTAAAACAGGATTCTGTTAACATTGGGCCTTATGATTGTCCTTATCCTATCCTCCTATCCATGAAGGTAAACTCTGTGCCTCAGTGCGTTAACAGAGGTTACAGAAACTGAAGGCCTAGGTTTTTTGCCTGGTGAAGAGAAAGACACTTCGCATCACAACCATGCCCACCATGTGCCACTGCTCTATATGATCCATACTTTTTCCTCTGTGATAACAGCAATCATGAGATGGAGTCGAGAGAAAATCTCTGAGGGTGTGAGCCTTAATAACCGCTTTTAATTCATTAAATAATAGAGATAATTGGAAAGGCTTTCCATTAGTCAAGATGCCTAAGAAATACGCCGTGCATTCTTGTTCTATGGGATGTCCTGGAGGCGGTTTGGATGCGAATTTGGCCTATACAACGAATTGTGATGAGCAGCTAATGAACAGTTCAGTGCCTTATTCTTCCCAGACAATTCCAAGGCCAATTCACCAATCATGGAGAGATGCTTGAACACATTTGCTTAAGCCTGGAGCGGCTGGTAGAGAGGATATATATGTTGTTACAGGATGTTTTGTTGCGATCAAAACTCTTGCGCCAGGCGGGACTCGAACCCGCATCTTCTGCTTTCCGGCCAGCGATGTTCGCCTTATACCATGGAGAGATGACATGCTTGGTTGTCCTGGACCTAACACGAACCATAAACCTAACTCAGGGTATGCCAACTACAGGGTGCGCCATAAATATGGTCACTCAACAAGAATCGTAGTCACCTGTATCACTTGTCGTCCCGTTGATCATCGACTTGCTCGAGCGGGCTCCAGCAGCGTCTCCAAACGTCCCTGTCGCGTGCCGGAGTGCTCCAATGGATCCTCCTCGCTCGAGGGACACGAAGAGCGTCATATCGTTCGTTCAGGGCTTTTACGAAGAAGTGCGACCAACGCGTTGGTGGGCGTCGTGGTGTTCTCTTGACATCCTGCGGAACCCAGTCGGTGACGACTCTCGTCCGGCGGGTGTCTACGAAGCGCGGCCCACCTAATTTTCGACAACTTCGCCTGCCTCTAACCCCTCTAATGTCGACGAAGCTCGGAACTCCGGACGCCTGCTCTCACTTATGTGAGTCGTATCACTCCGAGCATCGTCCTCTCGAAAAAAAAAATTATTCGAAAAAATCTAATTACTCACGCGGGATTGATCCAGAAGCAGCGAATCTTCGTCATCAATTTAGTAGCAATCTAGCTAAAAAGCAAAGTGTATATAATTCAATATGGCCTCCCATGGCGCGAATGACAGCCTTCAGACGCTTTGGATAGAGCTCAACGGGGGCACGCAGGGTTGCTTGCGGAATTTTCTTCCATGTTTTTTCAGTCCTTTGACCGCCAAAATAAGTGATTTTCGGCTGAAAATGGTGAAGACGTGGAGAGAAAGAGGAGAATCGTTCATAGAAGCTCTCAAGAAGCTTCTTCCTGATTTCGGCTGGAGTTTGCTCCACACGATCTTGTGAACGGTTTTCTACGAGAAGAATCTTTTTAGTGCTCGTAGGTCATGGAAGCTTTAGGTAACGGTGCACTTAAATTTTCGAGCTTTGTAATAGAAATCCAAGCCTAAGGGATGAGCCTCAATTGATGATAACTCCTTCCACTCGCGGTAAGAAGTCACCACTAAAGTTGATGGATAGCTTCTAGCTTTTGAACGGCCTTTCACTGACTTTCAGGCTGTATTTCAACCTTTGTGTCATTTAAAGAGGTCGCTTAAGCCTGCGTAGGGCTACATGCGACGCAACTCCAAGATCTCGTAGCTATCTCCGGGTGGCGATCGCGTGGTACTGATCGCTCGTAGACGACACTCCGGAGGACGACGACGTGGAGGAGGAGGACGAGGACGAGGCAGGCGGCCGTCTGTCATTGCCTATTGCAAACTAGATAAATGGCTGTCGGCGGCGATCAAAGCCGACCGGCCACCTTAGCACCCGTCCATTTATTGCCTCCGTTGCCGTCTCACACATTAACGCTCGCGCCACCACCATCACCAACACGACCGCAGAAGCGAGAAGTCACAACAAATCACCGCCGCGCAGTGGCTATGACTGCTGGGGACCATCTCAATTAGGACTAATTAGAATCCCATTCTGAAGCTGCAGTTGCATTTTGGAGAGGAATGTGAAGGCTCATTACGAAAGCATCTTCATTATAGTGCTGTAACGTGGCCATTCAGCAGCACCTCTAAAGATTTCTAAGGCTTCAGAGGAGATAATGATCAGCTGTGAGGAACGCGCGACAGGGAACAAGAAAGAGAAACCAAGAAGAAGTAAGAAAAGGAAATGCAAGAGGAAGGAAAATAGAGAAGAGCCTACGATTCACTGTAGTGAATCCTCAGAAACTGCCACGTATTCTGTTCTAGATGGCCAGACCTAAAACGGCCTTTACTACTCCTACTTGCCTAGAAAGCCAGATACATCAGTCATCTAGACCTTTCCATGTCCATCACAAATCCACGAACCTTAGAACGAAGAAAAGCTGGTCATAACTGAATGTGGAATCGAACTACGGTAATTATAACATCTGCTAGAGTCGATTCACCTGAATGGACGCCAGTAATGTCGCGATCCAATCTTCCAATTCTGTCGTGTGCCAAAATTGCCCGGTGGGCCCTTTTTCGAGGGACACAAAGAAGCTCATATCTCTCACTAAGGCTTTCACCAAACAATCTGACCAACGTCCTGGTGTCCCTTAAGATCCTTGCGAAATCTGGCGCGTTACAATATTGTACAACGGGTGTCAGCGAGACGCATTACGTGACCGCCCCCCCCCCAACGTTTGATGACCTAGCCCAAGCGATTATATACCTGATCCTCGTTGATCCGCAGAGCTTGGAGCTTCAAACTGCATCGAAAATCGCCTGCGGGAGGAATCCTATGCTCGCTATGGTTTTAGAATTCTGGTTTCCATGGCGAACGTCAGTGCAAGAACGATGAGGGTGTCGCCTTCGTTACTAATTCTCCACCGCTCTCGAAGCACATCGTCTTCTTAGCTGCATTTAGATGCCCTTTACTTTACCTTAACCATAGCGTCAAAGTCACAAAAAGACTGTATGGAGGCTTAACCTCCACCTTTTGACGCTTCCTACCTTGTTGAGCCTTCCTTCCTGTAGTATAGGAAAGAAGGCTCAACAAGGTGGCCATTCAACAAACGATTTCATCCAACCCTATGGGAGGTTCAGATTTTGTAGGTCGCGTTGTAATACAGTCGGAAGAGGCAGTGGCTTTTGCAGACACACGTCTCCAGGTTCTTTGTTCAGATTTCCCGCCCAGGCCAACAAAGCCTTCACACCTATAAGTTGGATCCGAATGAATCATTTTCGGGTATCTAATTCGGATAACCCGATCCGAGTCATCCAAAAATCCGGTGTCCGCGAAATTGTCGTTATCCGATTCATCCAAAAATCCGGGGTCCGCGAAATCGCCGTTATCCGAATCATACAATTATCCGAATATTTTCGATCGGATCCAATGTATATTTACACCAATCCCTGAATTGGTTTGTGACCTGTCTGGGAAGAATAAACACTGATTTGTTCATCAGGTAACCACCGAAAGTAATTGTATAGGCCAAACACGCATTCAGATAGACTCCACAATATCTCTCGGAGGTAAAATGCGTGACGCATCCCGCAAAGGGATTGAATAACGTCGACCTTAATGCGTTTGCCTTTTTGGTACTCTCACTGACATACGTGTTTGCAGACCTAACGCTTACGTGTATGGTTTGCATCTTGTTCAGACGCTATTTCTGAATCAGCGCTAGACACTGTTAGATGTTCTTCCACCGACGAGGTTCTCAGAATACAGCGATAGAATTCAAATCCTCTCGACGAGTTTCCTAATTTGGGAATGTCTTTGGATTAGCATATATTTCGCGAATGCCATAGACAAGTTTCCTGGTGACCTTATATTTCTTCTAATATGAAAGAGAGGGCGCGTGTAGCCCAATCGGAGGAGGCGCGATTGTCGCGTGCACCCGATACCAGGTTCCTGGTTCGGATTTCCCGCCCAGGCCAACCAAGCTTTCCATCCCTCCGTGGTCGGTGAATTGGTATCAGACGCGTCTGGGAAGGATAGAGCGCTGACTTGTTCATCGGCTGGCCACCGCAAGTCATTGTATGGCCAAATACACATTCATGTCGCCTCCAGGACCCCGTAGAAGTAGAATGCGCTGGCGCATTCCAGAAGGGATTGAGTAACGCCGTCCTTTATCCTTATCCTTATTTATTTATTCATGGCATAGACAATCGTCTAGCACACAGACTGTAAGGAAACGTAAAGAGCAAAGAATAGAATAAAACGTGGTGAACTTAACCAACAGCCGTGAAAGTAATTATTACAAGCAATACATTTTGCAGCATACTGTAACATTTAACATGTAACAAATCTTATACAGGTCTGGGCAGAGGGTCTCCCTAAATCTTCATACTCACCCAGCAGCAGGTTGAATTCCTTGAGAATTCGGTAGGTTAAGAAGACTGACCTGAGTAGCGATTTAGCCATTGTGACTTGGATTTTCAAATTTCCTTTCATGGTTCTTGTCAGAGTACCATCGAAGAACTTTCTTGGGTCGACAGAAACCTTATTTGTAAGAATTTTATACATTATGATAAAGTCAGGGATTTTTCTTCTTTTTCTCAAGGAAGAAAGGCCAACGAGCGCAGTCCGTTGAGCACTGCTAGGAATGGAGCTATAATCCACAGAGAAGTATCAACTTCCTTCTCGCGGATCTTGTCAGCATTCCATCAAGGAATTTAGTTGGGTAAATGTCCAAATGTCTAGTCAATTCTTCTACCAGCTGTTCTGCTTCTTGGACTGCCTAAAAGTGGCCCAAAATTCATCAGCAACCTCAGGCAGTTCCCGGCTAACCCTGTCCTGCAATGTCTTCACCTTTTTTCCGCATTCCCTCCGATGACCCTGGCACCCCAGCTACCTATTCCGGTGCCGATCGCTCAAACGTCGTCGGACTTCCGGCCCGAATCGATAGATTCCGAAAGAATCGTCGCGGCGACGTGTCCGTGAAGGCCTGCCCGACGATGTGTGCCGATGAATCAGGTTCGTATCTCCTCGCTTTCGAACTCCTCAATCACTCGCTCGTGCTCGTTGCTTCCAAAGCGACTGCCGGCTACCGTAGCCGCCGCGGCCGCCGTCGGAGTTGGTCCATCATCCGCTTCTGCTGCCCGTGAACACTGGCAGTGAATGCTCATCGGCGCGCATGATTCGAGCGCGGGAGGCGTGGGCGGCGGGCATGAAAGCGCCGAGACTGATACACTCGGCCGGCGTGTGACGATGGCCGCCGGCCGGCTCGTCGTCGTCGTTGGATGTGAAGACGAGAGAGCAGATCATTTGTTATTTGGGCGGTCGTAAAAATTTGCATAATAGGTTACGAGACGAGGCCGCCTGTAAATCTCTATTGAGGCGCGGGTGTCGACGGACGGAGGCGCCGCGTCGGACGAGAGTAAACACCACTGAGGACAGTCAAGGTAACTGCGAACTAGCCGCAGCGCCGAGGAATAGCAGCGCGGGGGACTGACAGAAGAATCACTAGTTATTCTGCGGCATTGCCGTCCAGAAATCTTCCCTGCGAAGACCGGCAAAGGCTGACTGATTCTCTCACAAAACGGTTAGCTAAGCCCTGTCGCATGGCTTTTTCTGGGAGTGGAGTTCACCACAGTCACGTTATGGTACCTCCTAGCTGGAGAGTAGAAAGATGGAAAAAATCCCTGAAACGAAGTTTTTCACCAGATTTCGACCAGATAAGCTTTCTAATCATCGGCAAGCTCTTATCGCACGTAGCGCTATTGCCAATTCAGCGACATATTTATTTATTTATTTATTTATTTATTTATTTATTTATTTATACACTACAAAGAGTGCGACTTAAAACAATAAAACAGGTCAGAATACTAGTGCAAGTTAAATGAAAATGAAGGTGAAAAAAGGAAAAAAACAGTAATGACCAGACTCAGCCTAAAATTACCCATACCCAGAACATTAGGGAGATTTAGGGCTTGTTTTATTTATTCATTCATTATATCTTCCTATGATTAGGATCGGTGCGTGTAGCGCAGTCGGAAGAGGTGCCGACTCTCGCATGCTTCCGATACCAAGCTCCTGGTTCGGCTTCCCGCCCAGGCCAACCAAGTGCTCCATTCCTCCGGGGTCGGTGAATCGGTACCAGACTTGTCTGGGAAGGATGAAGCGCTGGCTTGCCCATCGGCTGCTCACCGCAAGCCATTGTATGGTGCAATACGCATTCAAATCACCTGCACGACGTCCCGTAGAAGTAGAATGCGTGGCGTATCTCAAAAGGGATTGAATACTTTCCCCTACTTTGTCCTTTATCCTTATCCTTTATGAGGATGAGTAGGGATTAAGTGAAGTCCTATTGTACCTTCACAGAGCTGATTTTGAAGCTATTCTTAGCTACTTGAGAATTCCTTCTGCATTTCCAAGCGTGGATGTCTTTATACATACAGGCATTATTTATTTAATTATTTACTGTAATCGATTCATAATGATCTGCCAACAAAACTTAGTGTTTATCACTGAGCATGAACACCATCACTGGCGAAAAAACTGAGCGGTTGCATGCACATAATGTGTTGAAATCATTTCTCAACAGCTGGCAAAGCTCTGTGTGACTTCATGAAGGGTGTTTCGTCGAGTTGCCAATTCTGCGCCTATGACTATGTCCATTACATTCATAAACTGTTCCTCTACTAGATTTGCGATCATTCCCTCCTTTAGCTTCAAAGTTTCCTTTTCGACAGGTTTTGAACTTAATATCGTTAAGGAAACTGAAGACAAAGGACGGATCTATCCTAGTCGGAAGGGGTCAACCGTAATGATAAAAAAATCCAAGAGAGGAACAGTTTATGGACATACTCATAGGCGTAGACTTGGCAACTCGACGAAAACCATTCACGAAGCCACACAGAGCTTTTCCAGACGTTCAGAAATCCGATTCGAGAAGCAAGACAGTCTCATTCTCACTGAGCGTATTAGAACTTGGATTCCACCTTTGATTATAGGAAATGGATGGGAAATGTCTTCTATGGAATACTACTTAGATATAGCACACTTTTAAGAATGTCGAACATTCTGAAAAAAATCGAAGCATGCCGTTTATACTCGGAATGATTTATGTGCAGTTTTGTAGAGTTCGTAGAACCCCTGCTATATTTTAATATCGCTCAGGGGAAAAGTTAAATATTAAGTAGGAAAGTCTTGATAGGGTCTTCTTCAAAAGTCCAGAACTTCCGACTTTCGATTGATATCCATGATTTACCATGTGGTAGTCATAGATAAATCTCAACGCTTCTCTGCAAAAGGTATATAAGCGCATGCTATTCCCAGAATTTTAGTACATACACATACAATGTCAGTTCCACAAGGGCATCTTCGAGCAATCATCACCTACGAGTGGTAATTTAGATTGAGCTAGAAGGTCCTGTAGTTCCTCGAACATGGGTGCATAGCACTCTTATTACACCATACATCATTGTGACATGTTGCATGTTCTGTTAAAGGCAAATAGAACACTCCTTGTATTGGACCATTATTAAACCCTGTTGATCCGTGTGGATATACCTTCAAAGCTGCTCCGTCTTCTCTTCGAGAATCGTTAGCGCTTTTAAGAAATTCTATCTAAATTTGTCACGACATGCGGGACTGGAAGCCACACTGACTGTTTTCTAGGCGAATTCTCCCCGCCCTTTGCGGACTGTGAAATTGACTGTTGGCCAAAGTTTCGTGTCTGATCCCTCTGCGAGTTTCCACATTGAATTGCTGAAGTCTTCTTTTACTGCTCTATACCTTTCAGGTGTCGAAAGTTTGATTTGATCAGGACCTATCACTGCAAGATCAATCTATGATTCAGATGTTAACACCCAGCATTTTTGAACCTAAGTCCACATATGGTGTAGGCCTCAGCTCGCCAAACGATTTTCTACCACTTCAGAGCTGCAGCTCGATGACGATGGCTGTCCAATCTGTCCGCTGTGCGGTGAAAAGCTGGTGGAGTCCGAGTGGTCTCATCACATCGAGCACGAGAAACGGAAGCTGCTTGGAGTAATACAGAGGTGAGAGGCTTTGCCCACTTTCGCTTCCTAGCCCTACTCTTGCTCTCTACTGGCGCTCGCGTGAGCAATAATTCATCTTTGCATTCCGCCAAACGGTAATTCACGCTTCGTCTCTTCTGAAAAATCAATCAATCCTTTGTGTCATTTCAGTGTGAAAGAGTCGAAACTCATGGAGCCATCCAGCAACGCCGAACAGTCGAGAAGAAAACGTGAACTGGAGCTGTTACGGATAAGAAACAATCAACAAAAGCGGCTAGCATGTAAGTTTTTTAATTGACAAAATACAACACTGGGGGCAGCTTTAGGAATGTAAGGCGGGAAATTCGAGCCCTTAAGTTTATAATTATTTTCCGAAAAGTAAGGGCGTTAGCGATTTTGAAGCACTTTATTTTCAAAATGAGCTTTGAACCACAATGGATGGTATAATTCTGCTGATATAAATTTTTAACGAAAATTGGTAATGAAACGACTACTTTGGTTTTTTTTTTCAAAACTGACTCTCACATTTATTGAGATGGCAAGATTTGCAATATCCCTACAGGGCGTATCATGGTAGAGTTGAAAATCTGAAAGTCTGTTTTACTCCCTCAACTTTTTTTTCCGAATTTTTATTGAATGCTGATTGTTAAGAGTTTATTTGTTGAGAATAAATTGTATAACAGTTAAATTGTAGAATAAATTGTATATTAGAGCTGGAACTCAATAAGAATTCCAGTTCTAAAGGATAAAGGATAAAGAACGGCGTTACTCAATCCCTTTTGGGATGCGCCACGCGTTCTACTTCCACCCGATGTCGTGGAGGCGAGTTCAATGCGCATTTGGCCATACAATGACTCGGGGTGGCCAGCCGATGATCATGTTAGTGTATTATTCTTACCAGACAATGGTACCAATCCACCAACCCTGGAGGAATGGAAGTCTTGTTTGGCCTGGGCGAGAAACGAACCAGAAACCTGGTACCGGGCGCATGGGACAACCGGCACCTCCTTCGACTGCGCTACACGCGCCCAATTCCAGTTCTAATATAATATAATAATATAGCTGTATAATTCAAATCCTGTGAGCTGATTCAACGTGAATCCACATATGTTTGCCCGCCTGGTTCTTTAAAGCTAGGACATGCAGATACCAGATGAATGCTTCACGAGTATGTAGTGGCGGCATTGCCTCCATCCTATATTATCTTTCGGGGCTCATTATTTCCTAAAGAGCTTACTTGAACATAGAAAATCTAAAGGACTCTGCAGCTGACGCCAGGGTTAAGGATAAGGATAGGGAAAGGGGACGCATTACTCAATCTCTTTTGGGATGCGCCACGCATTCTACTTCCACACGATGTCATGGAGGCGAGTTCAATGCGCATTTGGCCATACAATGACTCGGGGTGGCCAGCCGATGATAATGTTACATAGTGTATTATTCTCACCAGACAATGGTACCAAACCACCAACCCTGGAGGAATGGAAGTCTTGTTTGGCCTGGGCGAGAAACGAACCAGAAACCTGGTACCGGGCGCATGGGGCAACCGGCACCTCCTTCGACTGCGCTACACGCGCTTCCGGCCAGCCCCATGAAAATTCGAGAAAGCCGCAGCTCAAATCATAAGTAATCCATGAGCATTGTTATTTTCAAAATAAAAATAGGTGTCGCTCCATCAGTATCACGCTGAGGAATCTCACTCATCTACAAGATCATGCCTGCCCTCATCCCCTCAATAGAGCTACATTTTCAATTGAGGGCGGGGGGGGGGGGGGCTGAGCTTCTGGAAATCCTCTAGACTAGTCATCAGTCAGGATCAGAGGAAAAACACCATTTCCCTGCCCGGCGAAACTCCTTTTCCTGAAATCACTGGAAGGTTCTGCGTTCTTCATCGCTGGAGATTAGGCGCTTATCCCTTGAGGATCTGAAAATGGTAGAGCAAGTTGAATTATTTGGAAAAAATCTGCTGGTTCCACTACAGGTTAGCTCGGAAGCCCTTACAAATCGAGCTGAACCTCTACGTCCACCAAAACTGCATAACCGGTGTGCGCCATGCATTCCACGCCTGAATGGTCGTAGGCTATCAGTACTTTAAAAAATCCTAAAAATGAGTATGATTTCAGTGAAACGAGGAGCGACGCCTTTGATTCGTGACACATTGACGCCGTTCAGCCGACAGGTGAGTCACGATGACGTTTCTGCTACCAACCATCTTGAGCATTTTGGGTCTTTGGCTAGTACTCTAGGTCGGGCCGAAAGTTTTCCTCTTCATAGTACAGACCCAATCATTTAAACTGGTGGTGAGGTAACATCTAGTACGTTTGACCAAACCCTGCTGAAGAATACGCTGGTAGCAATTTTCTGATTTGAACGATTGGGCTGTTAGAACTCCTGGAGTATCGGGATACATTTTTACGTCTTCTTCTATAGTTTGAGAATTCTTTTCGACAAACATTGAAAAAATAACACTTTGAAAGCGACGTGGTTGTAGAATAAGAAGGATAAAACGTAACGTTCACTTCCAAATTCTACAGTGTTAAGCATTTCAGTCCAAGATTTCTATTTCGTTTCTTCCTCTTCTAGCACGAGAGGTGGTCAGTGGAAGATCAGAATCTAAGGTTATGTTTCTTTGCTAATCGAGCCGGAGCGAGATTTTGAAATACTCAAAAAATGCTCTACCTAGCTTTTTGAGGCAGTATAAAAGATTTGTTGAGAGATATTCCAGGACGCTTCCTAATGTATCCCGTTTTAATGGCTTCAAATTGTTTGGTTTACTTTCGTTTTAAATGCTGTTTGTTAACCAGTAACTTTCGGTCTCATCTTATAGTAGCTCTGCAAGCCATCTAAAGATGTCGTGGGATACCTGCCTTTCATTCAGTGTCACCTTCTCAGATGGTCTCCATAAAGAAGTGAAACTGAACCTAGTCAAAAAAATCTTTTTCATTGAATGCTTTATAATGACGCTGACACATGGCCATTTAAATGATTAAGAACTGTGAGCAACATCGCCCTCCTGCCTACTCCGTCGACGAGCCCGTCGTTAGGCAAGACGTAACCTCCAAAGGTTTCAAATATCTCCAGCTTGTCCTGAGCTTGACCTCCCTGCGGCCCGTCTACCGTACCCGGTGTGCACGTCCGACGTCTGCCAGGTGTATCGGCAGTAAATGTGGCAAATGCTTAGCAAACATCATCATAAACGACCCGCAGACTCGACCTCAATTATGCGAATCGTGCCATCGATGTAGTCGTAAAGCGCAGCGCAGCCCAGACTCACACCGACCAGCGTCGTGAACCGCTGGTCTGCGTTGCGTCGGGGCGAGAAGACGTTGCGTAAGACGACGCTAAATAATGCTGCTCATTAGACGATTTGTAAGCGATGGCCGTCGTCGGGAGCCTCTGTAGTCACCGAGCGGCATGTGGGTAACTGTTGGATCCGTCTTCTGTAGCAAGGAACGCAAAAGTAAGGCTAAAAGATACAGAACGACGTTGTTCAATCCCTTTTGGGTTGCGCCACCCATTCTTCTTCAACGGAATGTCGTGGGGTCGATTTGAATACGTTGGCCATAAAATGACTTGCGGTGGCCAGCCGATGAATAAAGCGCTTCATTCTTCCCGGACAAGTCTGGAACCAATTCACCCCGACTCCAGTGGGACGGAAACCTTGACTGACCCGGCGAGAAATCCCAACCAAGAACCTGGAATTGGGCTCACTCAACGGTCGGAACTTCTTCTGACTGTGCTACCATGCGCTCACAGATGTAAGATCCGCTGAATTTATTGAAGCCACTACGCCCTTCATGTCTGTCGAAAAGCTTCTAGCAGCAACTAATAACCCCTCAGCATGTAATGCTGAATAGTGCACATCTGAAATGCTGAGGCTCTCCACCATTCTATTATAGAATCCTGCATCCCGTCAGCATGCATACTTTAGGGTTAAACTACGGTAGGTGGAGGACCTGTGAGTTACTTTACCTGGTCAACTCTCGATATATTTCTCACGGGCTTGGTTAAATCATTAACTTCTTCTTTAGAAAATGTTTCATGCCGGCGTAATGGTGAAATGTATAGTATGCGCGCCGCAATGCTAGGCAAGTATGTACACCCTACAGACTGTCCGCCCACTCGATGGATAGGTTCGATTCTATATGCATTGCTCACGGTCCACTCCAAACGAAAGCTGGACAGCCTTAGAGCAATTCTTGATTAGGACGGCTCAGAATTTCCGATAAAACTCTCCAAACGGCTCGCTCTACAGGTTGTCGCGCACAATCGATGGATTCCGTCGGGCCTATATGCATTGCTCAAGTCTACTGAGATTTACATGTCAAAAGATGGAGCTCAAGCTGCTGAGCTCAAATACATGGCTATTTTCGCAACCACTTGACTTTTAAAAATGTATTAAAAAGCCGCTTTGGAACGCTGCAAAACGGCTTTTTCGGCAATTGATCAAAGTACGTGCGCGGTGCTGAACCTACAGTAGGTGATGTTGTACTAAAGGGGACAGATTCATCAACCGCTTACCGCCTTCTAACGGTGAAAATACCGCCAAACCTCTGATATGACATTCATCCAGCATCAGGTTCGGCGGTATTTTCCCTGTTAGAGGGCGGTAAGCGGTTGATAAATCTGGCCCCAGTAAGGCTCTATGAAGAGAGGTGTCATACTCGCACTGCAGCGCAGCATTCTTCATTTAATTAACCTTGCAAGTTTCCACTTAAATTTTATGTTATATAGTGGATAGATCTCGAGCCCCTTGATCGTCGGTTTGCTCGAATAGATAAAGGATAAGGATAAAGAACGGCATTAGTCAATCCCTTTTGGGAAGCGCCACGCACTCTACTTTTACGGGATGTCGTGGAGGCGATTTGAATGCGTATTTGGCTATTCAATGGCTTGCGCTGGCTAGCCAATGAACAAGTTAGCGCTTTATCTTTCCCAGACATGTCTGGTACCAAGCCACCGACCCCGGAGGAAGGAAATGCTTGGCTGGTCTGGGCGGGGAATCCGAACCAGGAACCTGGTATTGGGTGCAGGCGACAGGCGGCGCCCAATACCAGGTTCCTGGTTCGGATTCCCCGCCCAGACCAGACTGCGCTCCTCCGACTGCGCTACACGCGCCCTGCTCGAATGGATGTCGACTTAAATTCAGTTATTTCTGCCTTGCAACAGAATAGCCCACTGCAGTGCCCCTCGATAAACGAGTTCGACGACCAGCGACAGGTCTGATGTCCGGACGTTCAAGAAGAAGATATCAACCTGCTGGTGGCCAGCCTGGTGTTGATGTCTCATCTAACGAAATCCTGTCTACCAGTGGCGAACACCAGCAAATCTTACCACCGGCCTCCTCACCTTAGACGACTCATTCCAGATAGAGTCTGTGCTCTGCTCAAGGTTTTACAACTAAAATGGCTAAATGGCGAGTAGTATGTATGTAGTGCAGCCGGAAGATGCGCCGGCTGTCGCGTGCATCGGATTTCCCGTCGAGACAAACCAAGCATTTCATCCCTTCGTGGTCAGTGTGGTACTAGACTTGTCTGGGAAGGGTAAAACACTGACCTTACCAGGCTTGTCTTGGAAGGGTAAAACACTAACCTTACCAGGCTTGTCTGGGAAGGGTAAAACACTGACCGGCTCATCGCCAGGCCACCAAAGGTCATTGCGCAGGCCAAATACATGTTCAACTTGCCTTCGTGATATTCCGCAGAAGTGGCATGCATGGCGCATCCCAAAAAATAGGTTGTCGCCACCCACAATCCTTTATTGCTTCACATTTCAAAGTTACTGCTTTCTTCAGAGTCTGAAAAAGTATCCTCGAACGTCGACGATAACTTGAAACTCATAATAGCATCCCTTTCCGGTGGGAATCGCTCTACCTCCAGCATCGCACTCTTGATTCATAGTGCTAGATGGTCATCTTCAGGTCAGCTTCAGAAATCTGTGGCCTCTATGGCCACACATTTCTAAAGCTGCTGCAGCATCTGGAGATATGTAGCAAACGTGGAGCAGAAGGGGATCAGAAGGTCTTCGGTTCTTCATCAACATTTTCTGCTGTTCAATTTCAAAAAACAGTGGCCTCCAAGCAGCAACCCCTAATTCTACTCACCGTCTTTATGCTCCTTCAGCTCACTGTTTCAAACATTGAAAAAGTTAACCTAACTTTAAATAAAAAATAGCTAACTTATATACAAATAATTACGAAATTCATATATAAAATTGGAAAACGTGGAATATAAGACATAAGTTTAAACAGAAAGCATAAAATTAAAGTTTTTTTAAACATTTGACGTTTAAAAACGTAAAAGTTAGCTGGATTTAATAAGTAAAGTAATTTTAATATTTTAATTTTTAATTATAGTTTTTGTTTTTTTTTGTGTTTTTTAGTCAATTTTTAAGTAATTTTGAACATTCAGTGTAACATAACTATAACAAATTTTTTCATTGACACCTTCCTCTTCATTGGCGAGCCACCGGGAAGGTGTTATAAGATAAAGGTACGTCTGGAGATAGGTGGCGAAACGAACCACTTTGGAATAAGAAAAAAATTGTAATTTTTTCACTTTCGCTATTCTTGATTAAAAACTTACAGCTTCAGCGTGCGAAGAACAAGCATACTTAATGTTATTAATGTCATAATTAATGTCAAACCTTGTCACCTTCCAAGTAAAGTCTGAAGATCACCTTCTATCTCGTTTCAGTCGAACGACGAGAGCGGCTCGAGCGGCTCGCCGGAAGTCAAGAAAGAGGAGAATGAGTACTTCAACGGTGTGAAGTGTTTCTCATGTCATGTGAGTAGCCGGTTTCCCGAAAAGTCTTCATGATTCTAATTATCTGTTTCCCGAAAGCCGTCTTTGCTTCAGAGAACAACCGACTACGGCATCGTGTCGAGTTCGTTCGAGCAGCCGCGCTGTCAGGAGTGCTTCGACGCGCTTCGGAATCAAGCCGGTGCACTTCCAGCCACGGTAGGTCTAGTAGCACCTCCTAAGCTCTTCCGACACCCGGCCGGCGGTGCGGCTACTGTTCCTCATCAAAAGGTGTCACAATGTGTACACGTGGCCGTGTGTGCGTGTGTGTGTGAGCAGGTGTTAAATAATGAATCGTAATCGGATTACGGTCGTGTGGTGTCGGTGTCGGTGTCGGCGGTGGCGTTTTCTATCGCCGGCGATAAGGACGTCCAGAAGAGGTGCGCTCATGAGGCGACTAATGAGGTTGCATCACCTCATTGAGACGTCCCTCTTAAGGTACCGCCGACGGTCGGCCGTGCTCTAGGTGGATCGCTGGCACCGACGGTGATTTGTCACCGACGATGAGTCGCATTGAGAATCTCGCCCTCTTCATGTTCGGCACAGAGGGACTCTCTTTGTTAACGCACTCCCTGTGGAAAGGCAGACCTCACACCGTTCACCATATGCGACCACCACGATTCTGTCGGATCTGTTCTAATCGGAGAGGTGGGGCATACGGTGGTGTAGGATGGGATGCGCCACGCATTCTACTTGTGCGGGATGTCGTGGAGGCGATCTAAATGCGTATTTGGCCATAAAGTGACCTGCGGTGGCAAGCCAATAAACAAGCCATCGCTTTATTCTTCCCATACAAGTCTGGTACCAATTCATTGACCCCGGAGGGATGGTTGGTCTGGGCGGTAAATCCGAACTAGAAACCTAGTATCGGGTGTGCGTGACAGCCGGCACCTCCTCCAATATTGATAGACCCGATTTTTCTCGCTGTGGCTTCCATTTTTTCCTCCATGATTCATTCATGGCGCACCTCCAGCCCTCTCGACTAGAAATGTGCCAGAAGGACTTTAATATTCAG
>OX375866.1:103655118-103798007 GCA_947359475.1 Heligmosomoides polygyrus bakeri
TTTAATTGCTTCGATACAGGTCCTATGAAAATTGACCGACCTCAAAATGAGCAGAATCATTAGTTTTCCCGGTCGGGAATCAAACCATGAATCAGCTCGCGGTGTGCACTGAGAGTCAGCGCCTTTTCGACTGCTCTCAATGATTTTAAGGCACATGAATCGGTTTACTAAGCCAAAATGAGGTTGGGTTAATGGATAAACGGCGGTGGTGTTCAATCGCCCAATCCGGGGTGCGTGGATTGGTGCCAGATCTGTGGGGAAAGATAAAACTCTGAAATGTCTAACGGATTGCCGCCTCGTGTCGTTGAGTAAGGCAGATACACATTCAAATTTCCTGTCAATATCCCCGTAAAAGTACTGTGCGTGGCACATCCCAAAATGGATTGATCAACGCCGTCATTTACCATCACCAATTATACATATGTGGGTTGGTGAAATTATTGGTGAAATTCTAGCCTGTTCATCAGCCTTAGTTGAAGCTGATTCATCCCTCACCTATCGAACCGTTGTTGGCGACTTTTTCGATCAAGTGCCAGTGACGTCTCCTTTCACCCTACCGCGTGCCAGAATGATCCAATGGATCCTTTTCGTTCATGAGGCATGAACGGCATCACACCTTCTCGAAGAGTTCTACCAGCCCACTGATGGGCGCGCCAGTGTTCCCTTGACGTCCTATGGAATACAGTCGCTTGCGGCCTCGTATGGCGGGTGCCAGTGAAATGCACGACGTGGATGATCCACCTTCATCATTGTGACTTCATCTCGAACGTCAGAATCCTTCAACTTTGGAGGCCTTCCCTCACTTTCGTTACTACTCCAATTCAGTCATAGTAGCTCTTTTGATTCCTTCTTAAGAAATGAGCATGCGTTCATCCTGCTTTTGTGCGGCTCAGGGTTCGTAGGGGCATGATAATGCAGTAGGAACGTAGAATGCGTGAAAACGTAGCCGAGCATTCTACGCTGCTGAAGCCATTACCCTCTCAAATTTAACATTGCAGCCCCACTTAAAAATGGAATGCATGGCGCATCCTTCTTGGTGCCACGGGCGCCATTCCTACTCCCCTTCCCCTACTGAATTCAGTTATCCTTTTCGACAATATTCAACAACTACTAGGTGTTCATATGTATATGTACAACACATAGACACACCCATCGATATATTGATCGATTTCAGCTAACGTCTATCATGGATCTTCGCACGTCTGTGATGAGCCCGTCGACGTCACACTCGTCGCCGCCCGAGAAGAAGTGCCGCGTCGAGTAACCACCACCACACGTCGATCGATATCAGTCGATACACATTATATTCGTAGAAGTCCAAGCGTATGCTATTCTAGGTGTTTCCGATTCCCCTCCACTGTGCTCTTTTCAACCGTTTCCCTTCCTCCAAAGATGTCCGTCTAGTTACCCACTTTACGAAGTGTCTCCGCGTGCTCATGTCACGGCACGGAGTCGCCTACTTCCTCCTTCTATAGCTTTCGCTCCTACTCCGAGAATGGGCTGGAGCTGCTCTCGTGGATGACGACGTCACTCTAGGTTGTCCTCGACCGTCAGACACGATGACTTGGTTTGACGTCAAATGATACATATTTTCCTCCTCTTTTCTTTGTTCATGGCACTCTGTTCTTTTGTACAGATATACGCATGTGTGTTGCTGAATGAATAAATGAATGACTCTCGGACTACGGTGGCTACGTTTTTCTGTGCAGCTTTTGGAGAGGTTAGTTCGTGTAGCTTTAAATGATTGTTTGCCGGCGCAGCTGACCCATGTGGAAATCTGCAGGGAAAAGGAAGAATCGAGGTTTCGAACAGTGTTTTGATTTCTGGCGCATTTCAATGCGTATGGCACAAAAGCTTTCGCTTCGTGCCCATTCAAATCCCAGATTTCCTTGTATCAGAGCATACAACGTCGGCATACTCTTCAGTACTCTGGATGAGCAGCGCAGGATTTAATTCTAGAGTGCACAAAGTATTAGGGGGGGGGGGTGCAAAAGTAATGAGACAAATTGAAAAAAATTCTTTATCTCTTTATAACTCAATTACAACTCAACGATGCTAAGGAATGTATTTGCCATTAAGGGTAATGACCTTGCTGCCATCGCTCAGCCAACTTCCTGATCCCATCCTTCCAGAACTGCTTGGGCCTGGTGTTGATCAACTGCTCGATATGGTTGTCAAGGACTGCTTGGGTTCTTGTGTCCCTTCCGACTAGGAAGTCCTGTAGGCTCAAGAATTAGTGGTAGTCGCATGGAGAGATATCCCGCAAATACGGTGGGTGAGGCATGTGAACGTAGCCCAGCTGAGCAAGCTCATCCGTGGTTACTTGTTCCCGATGGGGTGCGGCGTTGTCGAAGAGGAGGACCTTCTTGAAGCGCTGCGAATGAATAAGAGCGAGTCGCCAGCCCATCTCTTTTATTTCCTTCACCATGGCCTTGGAGTTCATCGTAGTGCTCTTGGGAAACAGCTTCCGGTAAACCGGTCCATGGGCGCAGACCCAAAAGCTCCAAAGATGCTTCTCGCCGTGAACATCTCGCCGAACGAAGGTCGGTAATAGGTCACCAGGCCTCACCCAGACTCGCTGCTTGGCATTGTTAAGGTAGAACACGTGCTTCTCATCTTGCGTGACTATTGAGCCCAGGCTGCTCGGAGTTGGGAATTGGGTGAGATTGGCGCAACGCAAGTCGACTCGTCGGATTGGGGTTTCGGCATGAGACAGACTGGGGTTCTGGCATTCTTCTGGAAAGGGTGGAAGTGGTAATTTCTCAGATGGGCTTCAGTAAGTAGCATACAAGCATACAAATACGATTAGCACGAAACCAGACTCCAGCCGCGACATATATGGATATATGGACACGGCATGGGGAGTCTCATTACTTTTGCCCCCCCCCCCAATAGATGTCTCCTTGGAGTTCTGTAATTCACCTACCACGTAATGAAAGGAATAGGATAAAGGATAAAGGATAAAGGACGGAGTTATTCAATCCTTTTTGGGATGCGCCACGCATTCTACTTCTACAGGATGTCGTGGAGGCGACATGAATGCGTATTTGGCCATACAATGACTTGCGGTGGCCAGCCGATGAACAAGTCAACGTTTTATCCTTCCCAGACAAGTCTGGTACCAAGCCACTGACCCCGGAGGGAAGAAATGCTTGGCCTGGTATCGGGTGCACGCGACAGTCGCGCCTCCTCCGACTGCACTACACGCGCCCAAAGGAAAAAGAAGGGAAGGAAATGAAAGACACTAGGAACAGTCGGCTCTGAACCGTTCCAGCCTTTCCACTACAATGACCTTCCTACTCTACCAAATTCCTCAAAGAGCTTTCTCCCTACCCCTCTTCTGATAACTATGCATTCAACGTCGTCTGAAGATGAATCTAGAGAATCATGCTCGACGGAGCATACACCCAAGGTAACAACACGAAGCAACAGAATTGAAGGGCGACGAAGGTGTTACAGATGTGGTTCAAGCGTGGTTGCAAGCTGAGCGTGAGCGACTAGCAGGAGTGATCTTAATCGTTCATATTTCGATTCAATTTGTTTCTCTTAACCTTTGGTTGTCTTAACAGAAGCTTCGTGCAAGTCCTGAACGAATGATACAACGCTGTTCGTGTTCTTTGAACGATGTCTCAACTACTGGGCCACTTTGGCACGTCACAGGGAAATGTTGTTAGTGCTCGTTCGTGCTAATCGGCATTTAGCGGGATGATGTGTGACACCTTGGTCCATAACGTGGCAGAAGGACAGAAGCGGCCTGGAGCGCTTCTATACAGTCGAGGAAGAAATGGAAGAAACAAGGAAAGTTCTGTTTTCATTGAGAATAAAGGTAGCGCGCCCATTCGACTACAAAGAACGATCTATGACTCGCACAAGTGAGGGAAGGTATGAAGAGTTTCAGAATTCGTCAACAATTCATATCGTAGGCTTCTTCCAAGGCAACGCTTCTGGAGCTGAACAGCGGAGTACCCCACGACCGTATCAAGGTCTGATGACTGTCGTAGGCACATGAGCTCTGTAAGATGTCGGTCACCAGTACATTCCCTAATACGCTGACTAATGATCTTAAGTTCACGTTTGCTGAAGTAGAATAGAAGATAGAAATTCTTAGATGGATGTTTGGTAGCGATCAAAACTCTTGCGCCTGGCGGTACTTGAACCCGCACCTTCTGCTTTACGGGCAGCAATACTACGCCTGGATTGGTTGGTATAGAGGCTACATGTCCGGTCAAACAGCGCTGGTGGTGTAAGGCGTAGCATCGCTGCCCGGAAAGCAGAAGGTTCAGGTTCGAGTCCCGCCTGGCGCAAGAGTTTTGCTGACAACCAAACATCCATCTAAGAGCTAGAGCAAGTGACACCGACACTGCATCTCCCTGGTCGGAAGCACGTATTTATGTTGTCTTTTTTAGAATTTGTAGCAAAATTCTGTTTTCACAGAGGATAAGATTCGCCGCTGGTCAAATCCTTCCCGGGATGCGCCACGCATTCTACTTCTGCGGGATAACATGGAAGGAATTTAAATGTGGCCTATAGACTTACGGCCTGTTTGGCTTGTGGTGGCCAGCCGACGAACGTTGAAAGCCTGTGCTTTATCCTTCCCAGAAAAGTCTGGCACCGATTCACCGGCCACAGATGGAAGGGTTGGCTGGCCTAGGCGGGAAATCTGAACCAAGAACCTTAGATCGGAGTGCACGCCACAGCCAGCGCTTCATCCGACTGTGATAGCACGAGCTCGAATTGCCATATTACAACCTAGAATGGAGCGAATCTGATCGATCACCGTCACAAATAAATTTTTTATTGTTTAGTAAATAGGTTCTCTATTAATATTTCTACATTTCAACGGAGCCATATTATATGTATGTACAATGTCTATCTACAGCAATCTCAATAAAACATCTTACAACGCGTATCTTAAACTCTCCATACAGGTCAGGAATCTACGGCAATTCTATTCACAGGGTTGAAATTACAACTCAGCTACAAGGTGGTAAGCTTCTGTGAACCAGTACTAGACGATCCACTGCATAATCGTAAAAGGAACGCTGCTCTGCTGGCACATCTGCATCCGCATCTCCATACGAGCCTGTCGTCGGATGTCCGCCCGACGCAGATAGTCCTCCTTCAGCTCCAACTTGATCTTCTGCTGAGAGGGACAGTGCCTGAAATTGCCACGGTGAAGATTATCGTCTCCTTGACCGACACAATTCAAGCCGATTGTGGAATGCGCCGCGAACTGCACTTCCTGGGAATATAACGAAGGTAATTTGAATGTAAATATATTTGGACTATACAATACCTTGCGGTGGTCAATAGACATTTGATTCGACGCCGAGTCGGACAGTTCAAATCCGTCACATTGAAACCCGGCTGAGAGGATTTTGGGAATAACGGCATGTTTGAAAAACCTTGGATCTTGGGGTGATTCAGATAGGAGACACTTTAACAAGAAGGAATTTCTTACGATCCAAATGACTGATTTATCTTTAAACATCGGATATCCGACTGATACGACATCAGATTTCTGACCAAAATCAACTTTTTACATTATCCGAATTCCGATTTGGTGAAAATCACTCATATCTGAACCGTCATATGGGCTTTTCTAAGATCCCATTGTTCGCACAATCCATTAAACCAGGGTTTGAAAACATGACGGATCCGGAATATCCGAATCGGCATCGGATCCGGATTGTCCGAATCGGCATCTGATCCAATGTCAGGTTGTCAGCCTAGGAACAAGCTAGCAGCAACCCCGGATGGAGAGTTTCTGCTTGAGACCCGACCTCAGAATCGATTCGGAAAGCTAGCGCCTCAGCCAGCTAGGCTACGTGCGCAAAAATCTTCGCTATACTTTTGCAGCCCGTCGGAAGATGAACAGATTGGAGTCATTTTCTTTAAGCCCGAAGTGATTGTTACTGAGGCTATACGTCGTTGTAACGATGTCTTGAGGCTATCAAAACTCTAGCGCAAGGCGGAACTCGAACCTGCACCCACTGGTTACCTTGCAGGATGTTCTGCGCCATTAAAACAGTTGCGCTCTCCAGAACTAATCACTGAGTACGTTTTCTAGGAGCGGTTGCGTCTTGATCCCACCCTAAATTATTAGGTTGAGACATATATTTGGCAACGAAATTTGTCTTACAGCAAAAATAAGATTATACCACAAAAGAAGAATGATTGAGTTCAACGAAGCAATTGCTGTTAATCTTAGTGAGTTGCTTCCGTTTCTCATAAACTGGGTAGATTACATCTCTGTAGAATTTGGTCGGCTTCGAAGTGAAGAAGTCGTGCACCACCGCAGTGATCTCATCGCCTTCGGCGAAGTGCCTATCATGGAGGAGGTGATCAATCGAACGAACAGATGGCATTCAGACGGCCCAATGTCCGAGGTGTATGGTGGTTGCTTGATGTTGGTCCAGCCAAATTCCGAGATTTTTTTCCAGCGTCTGAAGTGCCGTAAGCGGTAGGCTGTTGCCCTGGTGAATGGAACATTGGCTCGTGTCGACTTCTTTCTCCACCATGTTTTTCTAGATCTAGTCGAGTTGTTGGCAGAAGCGAGCGTCAAGGATGATTTGACTACGTGTAGCAGCTCCCGATGCACTGGACCATTACGCATCCGTCAAACGCACAGCAGGGCCTTCTTTAGGTGGAGCTCCGGTTTTGACGTCAGAACCCCCAGCACGCGTTCCAGCTATTGCTTTCCGGCTTCACAGTTGCTACGAGGCATCCGCTTTTCATCGCTGGAAGGATTCGATCCAGGCCCCCTCGCCTGAACCGGTGCAGAAGCTCTCGGCAGTCGGAAGCCCGCGATTTACTTGGGTTTCCTCAAAGCAAGAGGCACTGACGAAGGCGATTTTGGCGACCTTCCAACCTTCTGCAACCGACGAGCAGTGGTTCACTGGGAGGTGTGGAGATCAGCGGTCAGTCCTAGTGTGGCTTGAGACAAATTCGACTTGATGATTGGCACAGGCGCCCTTTGTTTACAGCCGTTGATCTTCCCGGGAGCGCTTTGCCTTTGTTGCCCTTCTGGGCGGAAAGAAACTGCTGATACCATCTCCAATAACTTATTCGGTTAGGAGTGAATTTGCCGGTGACTTTCTGAATGTGCTTGACCCCGTTGCTGGGTTGCTACCGAGCCCGAACTAATTGAAAATGAAATCGCTCAATTTGTCACTTTGAGTGGTCATCGTTCTAGTGAATAAAACTTTTCAACAACGCAAGGAAAATTAACGATTCATAACTAAAACTGATCACTAGGAAACAAGCTTACCTTGAGTTCCCGAAAAAAACAAATGTTGCAAAATTTATGACTCAACTTAATAGTTCATGAACAAAAAATAAATAAAATGCGAATTGTCTTAACAACCATATTTCCGTCGTCTTGGGCTCTTCATGATCGCTCCACTTATTAACCTGTACTTGAAGATAAGCAGGTGTGCATTAAACCGCTGAAGAGTTGGCTAACCAAGAACCATTAACGGCCACAGAATCAGACCGACCTCACGATATGATGCAAATGTAGCATGCGTGGCGCATCCCAGAGAGAATAACAACAGCAAGTTTGACTAGAACCCACATCAGTGTGTGATTGTCGTAGCCATCTGCTCCACAGAGTGCACAAGGCTTCAGCGCGAACAGAGCAGGGCAGGACGTCTTCGAGTGTCCACCAGACGGCTTTCCAACACTTCTGCAGTATGCACAGTCCTGAAATGACCCTTATCAGATGCAGCTGTACTACAAAAAGCGCCTTACGGAGTACTTACGTCTCCAGAAGAGTAGCTGCTAGTCGACCAAGCTCGGCCTCTGGCATTCGTGAGATCAATGTAGAATTCCAGGCGTTGTACTGGTTGCAGTTCACGGGGGCAAGATGACTGGACAGAATTCACCTAGGATCTTATCGTTAGGATAAAGAAGCCATTAGATGCTAGGCACAGTCTTGGCAGAAATGATGGCCCCTACACACTCACCTCCATTCTGGCGTGGTTTCTGATCGTCGACTGTGTTGTTGTAGGAACTCGTGACTTGGTCTGCATCGAGTTTCGCAACGGCTGAAGAACGGTCGAATAGTACAAGCACGGTTGCGAACTTCCCGCCAGTCTGGATCCGAATTCTCCCGCCCTTTCCTGCACCTTATTCGTTCTGATTTCCATGCATAACTAGCTATGAATGATAGGTTGTAGCCTGGATCTGGAGGCAACGTTCTTCCTGCGAGGATCTTGACTTTTTAGTCTCTCTTGATGGCGAAAGTGAACTCGATATTCGCTTCTTAGCATCATTTTTGAATTATGAAAAATGCAGAAAGCCTTGAATTATATTGAAGTTGCATTCGGATGGAAGCCTACGCTCCGTCTACATGTAAGAGCCGAATGGTAGAACAGTGAATCTGACTGATTTAGTGGACTGCAAACGCAAAATTCGGAACCGAAGGAAAGAGCCTGGAGTAAGTGCCCATGCTTGGAGTAGATTACGACCTGAAGGGCATCACAAGAACTAATGCTAGAAGAGCTCCTTTTCTGTACTTTATTAGACTACATCCAAAGCAGCCACATTCACCTTCACATGGAGAAAAGTGAAACTATCCACCACATAAGCTGTCACAACGATGTTTCGTTGCGATCAAAACTTCTAGCGCCAGGCGGGACTCGAACCCGCACCTCCCTCTGACAGGGCGGGAATGCTCTACGCCTTTACACCACCGGCGCCGTTTGATCGAACGCAACATCCACACCTCGTGGGACCGATCAGCAGTCACCCGTACCCGGGATGACCTGGCCGCTGATATCAGCATGGAACCAGTCAAGCTGATGGTCTTGATAGAAACAATTCAAATCAGTTTCCTTAAGCCTAAAGTGGCTGGTATCGAGGTAGTAAGCTGTTACAACGATGTTTCGTTGCGATCAAAACTTCTAGCGCCAGGCGGGACTCGAACCCGCACCTCCCTCTGACCGGGCGGGAATGCTCTACGCCTTTATCCACCACATAATTCGACACTAATCAAGTGATGAGACGACCCAAATTTCTTGAAATAAGAAGGTAAATCTTCGGCGAGGAAAATGAAGCTTGGAAGTGTGGAACCTGCAAAGGAATGTCAGAATGATTGCAGAACAGCTGTCTATCTGGAATTAGATTCTTCCCGCCATCCAAAAGCCCGATCTGTTTTAGTATCCGGCCTCCTAGGGCTGAAAGCAATAGGAGCTCCAGAAAGAAGCTCTAAGGTTAGAGTACAGTCGTTGGGAATACGAGCACATACTAGAGGTACGTACCTGCCTACCTACCTGATCTACCAGGCTGTCCAATAATTCCTGTCCGAAAATTTTCAAAATTCTATAATTTTCCTTAGAAGTGTTATAATATCAGGCAAGTGTAAAAACCTTCTAGAAGGTTCTCCAGAGTTCCACGCTAGGGGTATATAAGGCGCAGTCGCCGCGTCTAGCTACCAGTACAAGCTAAAATGGACCAAGGTCGAATTCGTACGTTCGTGTACTAGGAGTGTCGTCCGCATCACAAGGAGTTTCTCGAGGACCTGGTCACTGGGGATGAGAGCTGGGTCCTCTACGACAACGTCGCCCGCCGTGCCGTCTGGATTCCGCGCGGAGAAGAGCCGCCGACGACGCCGAAAGCCGACCTGCACCCGCTGAAGATCATGCTCTGTTGCTGGTGGGACGCCAAGGGCATGTTGTACTTCGAGCTGCTCCGGCAAGGCAGGATGGTCACCGCCTCCATCTACACCGATCAGCTCGAGAAACTAGCCGCCGCCATCCGAGAAAAGCGCCCCGGCGGGCCTCGGTTCACTTGCTGCACGACAACGCGCGCCCCCACGTGGCGAAGGAGACCCAGCAGAAGTTGGCGACGCTCGGCTGGGAGACGTTCGCCCATCCGCCGCATTCCCCGGATCTCGCCCCCTCCGACTACCACTTGTTCCGCCCGCTGAAGCACCATTTGGCCGGAAGAAAATTCACCAACTACGACAACCTGAAATCCGACATCGCGGACTTCTTCGAGTCGCAGCCCCCGGAGTTCTGAGCGAAGGGCATCGGCGACCTGCCCAATCGATGGGCCACTGTTATGGATAACTGTGGTGATTGTATTGCTGATTAGACTTGTTTTTCAATGAAGTTGAAAAAAATTAAAAATGGTGAAATTTTCGGACAAGAATTATTGGGCAGCCCGGCACAATCCATGAAGTAAGGGATGCGGGATCTAGACCTAGCCGAAACCTGCAATTGGTAATAACCAACCATACTGTGATGGAAGTATTTAAAAGGCTACCGTAGTAGTTGTCACAGCCAAATTGAGAAATGAACGGTGAATCAAAAGGAGACAAAGAGGAAGAATGAAAACGTAAGGAAGTTTTAAAAGCGGTGGCCACCTAAACTTTTCCTAGAGCGGGTTTTCCACGAATCACAAAGAGACCTAGTGTGACTGCCGTGACTGCTAGGAGTTTAGAGGGAAATTGTCGAGCTGCTAACAATGAGAACAGAATGTTTGACTGCATGGTTTTAATCCTCGTATGATTCACTTAGACGACTTAACGCGCGTGTAGCGCAGTCAGAGGAGGCGCCGACTGTCGCGTGCACTCCGACTCACTCGTTCTTGGCTAGGTTCGAGCCCTGGCCACCTAAGCCCTCCATCTCTCCGAAGTCGGTGAATTCATGGCAGACTTGCCTGGGAGGGACAAAACGCTGACTTGTTCTTCAGCTAGCAGGTCAATGTTTAGTCCAAATACGGGCACTTTGCGGGTTGAGGAGGGCCATTCCTTTCTTAGACGTGAGTTTCTTCGATGTATAACGCAAGTTAGGAAGGTATGTTGCGATTTCTTAACCGTGGTACACCCCAACTTCGTTGGAATATGAAGTTATTTTATAAAAATTATTTAGAAAAGTCGTCCTCACAACAGACACGCATTGTAATGTACATTCAAAATGCGTTCGAGATCACCTGTATCACCTGCCGTCCCGTTGATCATCGACTTGCTCGAGCAGGCGCCAGCGGCGTCTCCATACGTCCCACTCGCGTGCCAGAGTGCTTCAATGGATCCTCCTCGCTCGGGTACACGAAGAGCGTCATATAGTTCGTTCAAGGCTTTCACGAAGATGTCCGACCAACGCGTTGGTGGGCGTCCTGGTGTTCTCTTGACATCTCGCGGAATCCAGTCGGTAACGGCTCTCGTCCAGCGGGTGTTTGCGAAGCGCATTACGTGGCCGGCCCACCTAATTTTCGACAACTTGGTGCACGCGACAGCGCCTTTGATCTTCTCGGAACTCCGGAGGCCTCTTCTCACTTACGTGAGTCGTGTCACTCCGCGCATCGTCCTCTCGATTCCTCGCTGCGCGACGCTGATCGCGTGTTCATCCTGCTTTCGTATAGCCCAGGTCTCTGAGGCGTATTTTAGGGCAGAAAGAACGGTAGAGCCGAATAGGTGGGCCCGGAGTCGGACTCGCGACTTCTTCAACGCTCTTGAAAACTCCCCAAGCCGCTCGTTTCCTCCTGCTCAGCTCCGGCGCATTCGAGATATCCAGTAGAAACTGAATGCGTGGCTCATCCCAAGGGGAATTGACTGCCGCCGTCCTTTATCCTGTCTATCTGTGTCGCCTAATTTTAATCTAGTAAAATTTATTAATAATTTTTTTGCCAAGCAAGCAGACGTAGTCTCTAATCTGAGCTTCATAAGAAACAGTCTGTTCCATATGATCCCTTACTTGGATTTTTGTGAACAGATTCCAACTTATCTAGTGTCCTTAAATTTAAAAGGTCCGACTAGTCCTAGAGCTGCGTCTACGCGATTATACCGATTTTTGGTTTCTGATGATAGGACAGCACTTCTGCCCAGCGGCATTACGCTGTCGATTTAATCACTGTTCCCTAGTTGTTGGCCGCTGAAGAAGAGTCGTGAGAATGTGAGAAACTCCTCACCTTGCTTCGCATCATCTGAGGCACTAGGCGCAATTGATCAGTTGGCTGAAGCCAAAGCTGCTCCTGGAATTTCAGTGGTGCTCGCTGAACGCAAATAGTTCTTTGTTAATGGGTTCATACCTCTTCATGAAGCATTTTGTGTCGGACACATACCTTCTCGATCTGCATGACGCACACTGAGTCAGCTACGGCTGATGTATCTGAAACCAAATAGGAGATTTCTGTGGTTTTAAATTTTACATGGAACCTTGTCATTGTCACTTCTATGACCTCTCGTCGCTACATTGGTGTGTTAAAAAATTGGAGATTATTAAGTGGAGACAAGCGCATGGCCTATTTTGATTGAGGTCAGCGATCGTTGAACTGGGCTTAGTGAGGAGAAGCGGTGGACATCGGGTAACTGATACCCAGAAATCAGTTTAATTGCATATCCTTTTCAACCATGATCTCTATCGCTCCTTCAAGCTAACATTCGATAGGACATTGAAGACCAAGGCTTGCTTCGGGTAGCGTTCGAGGAGGAGGAGTTCCACAGAGGAAGGTGATGACGAAACCAAAGCGTATTAGCTTCCATAATCTACGATGTGAAGCCAATTCGTTAGGAAAGCATTAGAACTCTCCCTTCGTGAAGCGCTGTCCTAGAGGGGACCACTAGCAGAAGGTTCAGATATACACATGAGTCTTCTACGGAAGCAGATACTCCTGAAACCACGAGGGCAAGAGCAGTAAGTACCCAGGTTGACGTGAGCCCACAACAGCAGGCTGCTACCATCGTGGGTACAAAAGAATAAAGCAGTTACGAGAACTCGTCCTTGGACCGGATTCATCAACGACTTACAGAGATTTGACAGAGAAATTCCAGCGGAAACTCCTAATAACGCCAACATTTCAACATATGGGCGCGTGAGGCCAAGCGGAGGAGGCGTGCACCCCATACCGGGTTCCTCGTTCGGATTTCCCACCCAGGCCAACGAAGCCTTCCATCCCTCCGGGGTCGGTTAATTGGTACCAGACTCGTCTGGGAAGGATAAAGCGCTGACTTGTTCATCGGCTGGCCACCGCAAGTCATTGTATGGTCAGATACGCAAGTCATGTCGCCTCCACGACATCCCGTAGAAGTAGAATGCGTGGCGCATCCCAAAAGGGGTTGAGTAACGCCGCCCTTTATCCTTTATCCCTTATTATTCACCATATCGCTTGTTGATAAGTCGCGTTAATTCGCGTTTTTTCATGAGTTTCCGCTGTAATTTCTCTGTCAAATCTCTGTAAGTCGTTGATGAATCCGGCCCCTTTTGTGCAACAGAATCTATTAGGGGGGGGGGGGGGGGGCCAAAAGTAATGAGACACCCCACGCCGTGTCCATATATTTCGTGGCTGGAGTCTGGTTTCGTGCTTGTTGTATTTGTATGTTTGTATGCTACTTACTGAAGCCCATCTGAAAAGTTACCACTTCCGCTCTTTCCAGAAGCATGCCAAAAACCCCAGCCTGTCTCATGCCGAAACCCCAGTCTGACGAGTCGACCTGTGTCGCGCAAATCTCCCCCAATTCCTAACCCCGAGCAGCCTGGGCTCAATATTCACGCAAGATGAGAAGTACGTCTTCTACCTTAACCCTGCCAAGCAGCGAGTCTGGGTGAGGCCTGGTGAATTGTTACCGACCTTCGTTCGGCGAGATGTTCACGGCGAGAAGCATCTTTGGAGCTTTTGGGTCTGCGCCCATGGATCGGTTTACCGGAGGCTGTTTCCCAAGAGCACCGCGATGAACTCCAAGGCCATGGTGAACGAAATAGAGGAGATGGGCCGGCGACTCGCTCTTATTCAGTCGCAGCGCTTCAAGAAGTTCCTCCTCTTCGACAACGCCGCACCCCATCAGGAACAAGTAAGCACGGATAAGCTTGCCCCGCTGGGCTACGTTCACATGCCTCACCCACCGTATTCGCCGGACATCTCTCCATGCGACTACCACTACTACTTGAGCCTACAGGACTTCCTAGTCGGAAGGGACACAAAAACCCAAGCAGTCCTTGACAACCATATCGAGCAGTTGATCAACACCAGGCTCGAGCAGTTCTGGAAGGATGGGATCAGGAAGTTGGCTGAGCGATGGCAGCAAGGTCCTTGCCCTTAATGGCAAATACACTCCTCAGCATCGTTGAGTTGTAATTGAGTTATAAGGAGATGAAGATTTTTTTTTCATTTTGTCTCATTACTTTTGGCCCCCCCCCCCCCCCTAATACAACCCCCCCCCCCTCCTAATTCGTATACAGTCGACAATTCGCGACAGGTTTTTCCGTCGCAAACCGTCGCAACTCCATAACTTCATTCATAATCATTAGCAGAGCTACCGGAGGGGTCATAAAACAATAAACGATCTCTCCAAGAAAAGCTCTCTACAACTAGGCCTCTTTTTGCCAAACACATCCCAGTGGATTCGCACTGAGGCGAAGAATCGCCTGGTGGTCGTAAAGCAATTAGCGACCGCCCTGAGAAGGAAGGTTAATAAGTAAGTCACTTTTTAACAAAATCGTCTTTTACACGTCTCAATAGAACGAGGATTCGTCTGGTATAAATCAGATTTTAAGAGGATCGCTATGAATGAAGTTAGGGAGTTGCGACTGTTTGCGGTGGAAAAATCTGTCACAATGCGTCGATTGTACACGAATTAGGGATGGTTCTGATTTTGGGGATACCACTAGTGGCCAAAGATCCAGAACCAGGGAGGCTTCTTCACTGTTTGCAGTAAGCGACTGTAAAGAAATGAAGCTAATAGAGAAGAGCTCTTGGTGTAAACGCACGAGATCCCACAGGAAAAGGCACGCCACCAAGAAGCTTTGATATCAGGGTGGACAACACCGTGAGGAAACCGCGCCAGGCCAAAAAGTGCCTGGTGCGTTACTTCAAGGACCTGGCTTTCCTCGAAACCTGGCCACAATTTTCAGCAGTTCACGGAGAAATAAAAATATGAAGAAATATGGGCGCTTGTAGCGCAGTCGGAGGAGGTGCCTGCTGTCGTGTGCATCCGATACCACGTTCCTGGTTCATTTTTCCCGCCCAGGCCAACCAAGCCTTCCATCCCTCCGGGGTCGGTGAATTGGTACCAGACTTGTCTGGGAAGGATAAAGCGCTGACTTGTTCGTCGTCTAGTCACCGCAACTCATCGTATGGGCCGAATACGCATTCAAATCACCTCCACTACATCCTGTAGAAATAGAATGCGTGGCTCATCTCAAAAGGGATTGAGTAACGCTGTCCTTTACCCTTTAGTGGAGAAGTACTGATAGAAGCGAATGCTCTAGCTCCTGGTACCATGGCACGTTTGCCTGGAGAAGGCTTACAACAGATTACGCCGCCCATACTTTGGAGAGCAATTTAGGAAAGCAGTGTTCCGGATCATGCCGCGACCACAAGGTTCATGTACGAAGGCGTGAAAATGGCGATACAAATCCTAGACGAAGTAGGAAGGAAGGCGGACGTAACTGTAGATGATCGCCTAGGGTCAGCTCTGAACGCAGTCCTCCTCTTCCTGGCGAAAATCCTATAGATCCTTTAGACGGAGGAGGGCCGCTCAGGATCACCCCCTACCTGAAATCGTCCAAGCAATGACCGGCAAGAACGAGCTGGAGAACGTGTAACTTCAGCATGACCATGGAGAGGATCAATTTTCAAGCTTTAAACAGTACACAAGACTTATCCCAGGCAAGCAAAGAAAGGCTATTGTGAGGGTGGAGCAACTCCGATGCCTAGGAAGTGGCCTATCCGAGAAGGAAAGTTTGGAATGGCGACGGATAAGCGCAGTGTGGCTCAAACAAAGTGAACCGCAACTGATGATGCTTCGAAACGCTTAATAGAAAGGCAGTAGTGAAGTATGACCTCTTCGCACACCATTGAACTTATGAGAAACTTTTCTAGGACCCTATGTTCCCTCACTCGGCTGCCACATCTCTCCATCGCGTCTTGAAATAAGAAGTGGAACGTGGGCTACTGTAGTCGCACGTTGGGTCGGCACCTCCACCAGCACCCAAGTCACATGTCCCGCGCCAACTGGCGATGGATCGATTTCCGACTACTCCTTGATGATGTGTGACGAATGCTTGGCATCGACTTCAACCAGGGAAAACTGGACTGTGAATACGATAGGGCCCTAGGTCGACAGGGTGGTTTGTGGTTCACCTCTCGGTTAGTTTCGATTCTGCAAGCAGGACATCTATATCCACCATTCCACCAGGAAAAAGAGAGCTAAGATCAGAATCCTGTCCTAGTATCGAAAGACATCAATAGATTCCAAATGCAAGCGAACTTAGGGACCTTCTGGTCATATGTGATATTTCACGGATTTTTTTATTTCGAAGCGTAGAGGGATAATGCGTGTCAAGGGGTGGACTGTTGTCACAGCAACCTTTCTTAATTAATTTTCTTCCTATAGTTTTCAATTGCAGCGGATTCGTAAAACAGGGGTGGACCATGGTAATATACTTCCCTTCCGTGAACTCTAAAGGATAAGGATAACGGGCGGCGCTACTCAATCACTTTTGGGTTGCGCCTCGCATTCTACTTCTACAGGATGTCGTGGAGGCGAGTATGATGCGTGTTTGGCCATGCAATGGCTTGTGGTGGCCGGCCGATGAGAAGTCTGCGCTTTATCCTTCCCAGCCAGGCAAGTCTGGTATCGATTCACCGACCCCGGAGGGATGAAGGGCTTGCTTGTCCTGGACGGGGAATCTGAACCAGGAACCTAATATCGGGTGCACGCAACAGCCGACATCTCCTCCGACTGTGCTACACGCGTCTCCGTGAACTCTACATCGAAGAAAAGGAAAGCGTGCCTAACACGCACAGCGCCAGGATAGATCACAGAATTGCGTAAGTGACCAAAGGACTTCAAGAAAACCTAGAAAATTTCTGTCTACAGATAATATTTACTCCATTAGCAAATCGTATCGCTTTTCACCACATTCGTATAGTTCAACCAGTAATAGGTCTACACAGGCTTGCATAGACATCTTCTACAGGCCTTCGTACTTCCTAGGTAACAAACCGAAGTTCTTGAGAATCATGCAGGTTAGAAAGTCTGATGTTCTTCTGAATTTTGCAATGAGGAACTGAAGCTCAAGCCTCTGTTCAACGGTTCTTGTCAATATGCCCCCAAAAAATAGTGACAAAATTTTTTTCTGAAATTCTTCTTCTATTTTCAATGAAGGCTAAGCAGTACCGATTCTTAATATCTTAGGCACATACGTCTCGTTACCCCCCCCCCCCGCTTGCGGAACATACACAACGATCACGAACTTTTCCACCTATTTAAATATTCTAGGACGCAGATAGCAGTCTGTAACTAAAGTATAAATAATCTTAAACTACAAAAATGATATAATACAAACGTCTATCAAGGAAGGATACAGGTATGTTAACCACATCTCCCATCCGTCCCCTCCCTTACTGATGAGCACAGGGGGATGGATACTTCTTAGTTTGGTTTTTGTATAAGTACCCGTGCGAAACGAAAACCAAACTATCTCTTTCTTTGTTCATTTATTTGCCTTGGTTCTGCTCTCTTCTTTTATTAATATCATAGCAGACCTCTTGATCTTCTGATGAACTTTACGGACAGTTAAAACCCAAGATTCGTCATGCAGTTTCATACCTCTCTCCTAACTTCAGGATAGGATCTCCAACGACCACCATGTTCCTTGTACTATTAGGGGGGGGCCAAAAGTAATGAGACAAAATAAAAAAAATTTTATCTCCTTATAACTCAATTACAACTCAACGATGCTGAGGAGTGTATTTGCCATTAAGGGCAAGGACCTTGCTGCCATCGCTCAGCCAACTTCCTGATCCCATCCTTCCAGAACTGCTTGAGCCTGGTGTTGATCAACTGCTCGATATGGTTGTCAAAGACTGCTTGGGTTCTTGTGTCCCTTCCGACTAGGAAGTCCTGTAGGCTCAAATAGTAGTGGTAGTTGCATGGAGAGATGTCCAGCGAATACGGTGGGTGAGGCATGTGAACGTAGCCCAGCTGGCCAAGCTTATCCGTGGTTGCTTGTTCCCGATGGGGTGCGGCGTTGTCGAAGAGGAGAACCTTCTTGAAGCGCTGCGAATGAATAAGAGCGAGTCGCCGGCCCATCTCCTCTATTTCGTTCACCATGGCCTTGGAGTTCATCGCGGTGCTCTTGGGAAACAGCTTCCGGTAAACCGATCCATGGGCGCAGACCCAAAAGCTCCAAAGATGCGTCTCGCCGTGGACATCTCGCCGAACGAAGGTCGGTAACAATTCACCAAGCCTCACCCAGACTCGCTGCTTGGCAGGGTTAAAGTAGAAGACGTACTTCTCATCCTGTGTGAATATTGAGCCCAGGCTGCTCGGGGTTGGGAATCGGAAGAGATTTGCGCGACACAGGTCGACTCGTCAGACTGGGGTTTTGGCATGCTTCTGGAAAGGGCGGAAGTGGTAACTTTTCAGATGGGCTTCAGTAAGTAGCATACAAACATACAAATACAACAAGTACGAATCCAGACTCCAGCCACGAGATATATGGACACGGCATGGGGTGTCTCCTTACTTTTGCCCCCCCCCCCCCTAATACATGATGTCGAACTCGCCTCCTGTGATTTCGAACGCCATAATTCATCAGGATTTTAAGAAAATGTGGTCTCTTAATATCTATCACATCGGCAGAGGAGTGTCGCATATGTTTTTAGAATAAATGAAAAGGTGATGTTTGAGCAGAATTATTGTTGTTTGAATACAAGCCCCGAAAAATGACAGAGCTTTCCTAACAACCTAATAGGCTACCTCATTTGGCTGCCAAAGTCACATCGGAGCAGTAGGTAGGATCAATGAGCATTTAAAAAGTGAATGAGAAAAGAAGAATTAATGCAGAATAAAAAGTGGAATGTAATAGAAGTTCCTCTTTTAACAAGCTCCACCTCGCTAGTATTAATTGTGACAGCATACACACTGCCGAAGGTACAGGAAGTTTTGTTCCCTTGGCAGTGCCATTAGTAGGACGTGTATAGCGTAATACACCAAACCTACAACGGAACCAGCAGGGAACAACCCTAGATTACATAGATCAGTGACAACGGAATAACGTCGTAAAGCTAGCAGGAAAACAAGAAGCCTCCTCTGTATCCTTAGATTCTGAATGAAAGGCTAATTTGCAAAAGGTTCGGCTTGAGTCAGCGGCGAGATGAAACTTTCAGGGCTTTTTTAAAGGCGGTTAAGACTTCCATAAGTAAAATACCGCAGTCTCGTCTTGAAACTTCTGGGGCCTTATCCAGCTGTTGAGTTGTCTGCAATTAATCTTAGAGGGGGGGGGGGGAATTACCTTAATGCCCTCAGTGAATCAGAAAGAATAGAACGAAGAGCTACAGAGCTACTGTATTATCCATTAAAAACCCCTAAATGGTGTAACAGCATAGTATTCTGCGCGGTAAGCTGGAAGTGGGGGTTCGAGTCCCACCTTTTTCTATAGCAAGATGTGATTTTGTTGGGTAAAAAGTCTGAATGGAGTCGCCTAAGTGCCTTCCTTCCATTACTCCCTCTTCCTTGCATTATTCCTCTTGCACCACTCAACTTTTTAATGGTTTTCTCTTGCCTGTCTGCTTTGTCCTCGATGTTTCCTTCCCTTATATCCTTCCCACATTTTCCTTTCCTACACTTTGAAATAAGGTCTAGTTCTAGTTCACTTTGGCATCACTATTGAATTGATTCATTGGAGCTAGTACCTAAACCTGTAGGAATAGCGATTAGGAGGTGACGAGTGATGTTATCTGGCCAGGCACATATTTTCTACTCATTTCGTTTGTAACGTCTTCTCATTGCAACAACTTATTACACATGCTTTTCTCATTTAAGGTGGCTTCAATCCTACTGTTTCCTTCTTAACCACCATTGGAGTATTTTCATGAGTTCTTCGTACCAAAGTGAATCTCCTTATATATCTGATACGCATTCAAATTTGAACTCTTACTGTAGAAACTTTACCGAGAATATGAAAAAATGAAGCAAAAAAAAACTCGCTCCTAATGGTCTTGTGACGCTACATGGAAAAATAGGATCAACAACGTACTCCAATGGTAGAGTCTGATACGCACTCAAATTGCCTCCACTGTGTGTGTCGAAGTAGAATGCGTGGCGCATACTTAAAGTGATTGACAGCGCTGTTTCTTATTATCCTTCACCATTTAATGGTAGAATAGCCCCAAATGAGAAAGAGAGGAAAATGTTCGCCTGGTCGGATAGCTTTGCTCAGACATGACAAACCAGACGATTTAAGAGATGAATTTTTCTGAGCATTAAATGTAGCACTTACTTGGCCGCCTAGGCGGATCTCTTGGACTACCAGAATAAACAGATAAACTCTACCTGCATCCTTGTAAAGGTGGCAGAGTCCACTGTAACCCATCGTGCTCCAAATCTTCGTCGGAAACGGAGCGATGGAAACCATGGCGTTCGATCTTCTAAGGGATAGAAGCTGTACTAATAAAGAGAGGCACTTAGTGAACAGAAGAGAAGGCCGGTGAGTAAAGGGTATTGTGAGAGACGGCGAGCGGAAGCCTGAGCGCCGAAGTGTGAGGTCAGTGCGTTGGCAGGCTGAGTGAGTCCCTCTCGCTCCACCCATGACACCGTCGGTTACACGAGGAAGTCGACGAGTCCAGCGATCGACGCTCTCGGATACTACCGTATCGCATGGCTGCAGTGGAGTTGAAGGTTTTACGACCTTGCGAAACGTGCAGAGGCTACGACGAGGTGCTCACCTGCAAGTGGGGGACAAGCAAGTCGCCATGGCTCAGGCACTGTGCGTAGCAATGGCAAGATTAGTCGAGCAGGCAACTTCGTCTGAAGACAGTGGCGAAGAGAGCGCTTTATATCCTTTTTATGCAACTTCTTTTTGTTATCAATAAAGGATAAAGGGATAAAGGACGGTGTTACTCAATTCCTTTTGGAATGCGCCACGCATTCTACTTCCACGGGATGTCGTGGAGGTGATTTGAATGCGTATTCAATGGCTTCCAGTGGCCACTGGCCAGCCGATGAACAAGTCAGCGCTCTATCCTTCCCAGACAAGTCTGTTACCAATTCACGACCCCGGAGGGATGGAAGGCTTCCTTGGCCTGGGCGGAAAATCTGATTCAAGAACGCGACAGCCGGCACCTTCCTCCGACTGCGCTACACGCGTCCATATTTTTTCTTAACCGAAACTAAAATAAATGAACTCTTTACGTCTTTATTTACTTCACCGAACTTCTATATTTTCTTATGCTTTATATTTTGCATAATTATCAGCAGGCTAGAGTTGCAAGACGTGCAAGAGTGACCTCTGCAGAACGTGATGGTTACCAAATGTGGTAGGCGTAGGAAGTTTAATTAAACCAAATTTGATACATTTCTTTACCTCTTAACTTCAGTATTTTCTTATACTGTACAGACTACTTAGCACTCCTCCAAAGTCTTCACTTAATGCTTGGTAGCATTTGGAATTCGATTCCTGCCAGTCCACGACCATTCCCGAAAGTTATTAATGGATGCTTCTTGATTTCCATCAGACATAAGGAAAAAGGATAAAGGACGGCCTTACTCAATCTCTTTGGGATGCGCCACGCACTCTACTTCTACGGGATGTCGTGGAGGTGATTTGAATGCGTATTTGACCATACAATGACTTGCGGTGGGCAGCTGATGAACACGTCAGCCCTTTATCCTTTCCAGACAAGTCTGGTACCAATTCGCTGACCTCGAAGGGATGGAAGGCTTGGTTGGCCTGGGCGGGGAATCCGAACCAGGAACTTGGTATCGGATGCACATGATAGACGGCGCCTCCTCCGAATGCTCCACACGCGTCGCCCCATCAGACATATCAGACATAAAAAATATAAAATGAGCTGTTCTCTCATCTTGAAACCTCGGATAGTGTGAAGTTTTTTGCTTTCGCGCCAATGATGTTGGCCCCATACCAGAGACTTTATTTCTGGATTAAAATCAAGTTGGATAGTCGGGGGTGGGGCAGGCAGTCGTAAAGTGCAAATTGCTCACCCATGCCACATAGCCATATCCGCTAAACTTAAATCGAAGTCCTCGCACCATGGAACAGCAGCTGAATCTTTCGTAGAAATACCCCCCCCCCCCCTCCCCTCTAACCTCCGATCCTGGGCCGGATTCATCAACGACTTACAGAGATGTAACGGAGAAATTACAGCCGAAATTCTTGAAAAAAAAACGCGAATTTACGCGGCTTATCAACAGGCTATATGGTGAAATGTTGGCGTTAACAGGAATTTCGACTGTAATTTCTCCGTTAAATCACCGTAAGTCGTTGATGAATCTGGCGCCAGGATAGATCCATAATGTCTTCTAACAATTAACTAAACTATTATAGTGGAGTGGCGCGTGGAGCGCAGTCGGAGGAGGCGCCGGCTGTCGCTGCACCCGATACCAGGTTCCTGGTTCGGATTTCCCGCCCAGGCCAACCAAGCCTTCCATCCCTCCGGGGTCGGTGAATTGGTACCAGACTTGTCTGGGAAGGATAAAGCGCTGACTTGTACATCGGCTGGCCACCGCAAGTCATTGTATGGCCAAATACGCATTCAACACGCCTCCACGAAATCCCGTAGAAGTAGAATGCGTGGCGCATCCCAAAGAGGATTGAATAACGCCGTCCTTTATCTTTATCTTATCTTATTATAGTGGAGCAGTTTGAGAAATTTTGAAAGCTCGTTGCACGTGAACAGCATTTAGTTAAACGGAACTTCTAGCACCAGTTGCGTTCAATCACTCAGCGCCGGCGGTGTAATGGCGCAATGAATTCCCGCCTAGTCAGCAAGACGTGCGGGTTCGAGTCCCATCTTGCGCGAGAGTTTTGATCGCAATACAAATCGCTGCAACAGAAATGTCTAGCCTTTTCCGCCAATTATTTCGATCATTTTTTGACAGTTCAACGATACTCAGCTTTGAAAAGGCTCACCCGCCACCGCGCGTTGTACGATGAATCCAAATCAGTCGCGCAAGCACCTGTAAACGGTTATGGCACGATTTGGCTAGAAGATGTCTTGCAAATGATTGGGCTAGTGTGTGATTCAGAAGCCTCCTCACAGTTATTCTCAGACATTCGTTATCTAGGACCCGTACAACCAGTTGCTATTGTGGTGACAACCTGTTTCTATGTATATACCTGTATATACAGATGTATATACATGTGTATACATAGTATATACCTACTTATATGGGTATGCACATATAATGTAGGTTCGAGCTGGCCATATGTAGATATACGGCTGCACAGGAATCCTGCAACATTCTAGTAACAGGAGCCGACCCTCAAGCCTAATAGTATACTTCCACAGGAGCGCCAACGGGGTGCAGGTAATCGCACCGGGGCCCCTCACCTGGCCAATCGGCGCAGCCCGCCACACCCACTGCAACAGGTTCTCACCATAACAGCAACTGGTTGTGCAGGTCCTAGTGCTCGTTTGTCTGAGTTGGTGTTTCTAGTTTTTTTCGACCTTACTTACTGTATTCTGATAGCAAGAAGATTTGCTCTTGACGAGCCAAGTGAAAGTGTGCTATGGCTATTTGGTCAAACCCAACGTTTTCACGTTTTATGGCATTGGGTATTCAAGGTCATTTATTCCACGACTTGATAGAGGATACCATTAGGATAAGGATAAGGATAAAGAGCGACGACAATCAATCCTATTTCGAATGTGCCACGTATTCTTATTCTACGTGATATCCTTGAGGTAATTATGAATAAGAATGAATTCTACTATGAATAAGAATTCAAATTATGAACAAGAGTCAGAAAAGATAACTTTCTCTTTGTGTATGTAAGGCGGAAAATTACCTAGAGGACTGTGCAAAAAAAATTAAGGAACAAGCAGCATTGGATACTGTAATGTAGGGATTACCATTGGATGAGTTTTCAAATCGAATACGTTAACGTCAAATTAGTGTGCGTTAACTATGCTGGGCTTAATATCTGAAAACTCCTAGAACTTGAATCAATCAATTTCGAGGGGTAGGAGGTAGAGCTTTGTTAATCAGCTGAACTTCAGCTGAACTTGAAAATCATTTACACCTTCGCAAATATCACATTCTGACATGTTCACGACGTTTGTTTCTCACAAATTAGGTTGATATCCCCTCATTCGACCTTCTAAATACTAATAAACATCGCACCATATAACAGCTGGGGCTCAAAAATCAAAGTGTGTATATGATAAATATGGAACCATCACCTCATCTGCTGTCTCATTAGTCGTGGAGTTGTTCAAGCGAGTGCGAGCAAACGTCTCCTCGATACGTTCCCGTAGCGAGCTAGAATAGTCCAGTGAGTTCTTCTTTATCTGGACCGACAGGAGAGACATGGTTTGTAGACGGTCTTAATGAATAATTCCGACTGTTGCGTTGATGGGTTTCCTGATGATTTCCTGATATCGCACGGAATCTAGACGGTGACAGCTATCCTCGGTATATGTGTATGTTTATTACATGGTAGGCATATAATAAATGGCTGAGTAACGAGAACATAGCACAACACATCAACTGTAAAAGTACTCGGAATAATACTAAAATCGGAACCTGCTGTTACTCTGAATAAATTAAAAATGTATAAGATGTTCTGAAGCTGTTATTTCGATCCTGGAAAAATTACGTCAGAACTCATGGAGACTTAACGGCTTCATTCGAACAAGTGTGACGTTAGAATGACGCTCTAAGGATAGCACAGCGACGGTCACTCGTCACATTCGACAGTGTCCATCACAAATCCGTTGGTACACGCTACGAAGATAGCCAAGCCTGGCCAAAAAGAGCTGGAGAAGGTGGTGTCAGTCGGACCCAACCATTGAAGCTACTGTAAAAAGTAAGGTGCATGGTCTTCACCTTGTTCGATTTGGACAACGCTATAATTCCACCTTGTTTACCAGAAAATTATTTTTTCCCCGAGTATACTTACTTAAATATCTACTTAGACAGCTCGTCTTCACTCTTCGAAGACAATAAAACAAAATGTTCCGCACTTGATCTGCACAGTATTAATAAAGACAGAAAACTTGGACCACCTTGAACAATCGAGTGACATCTATTTCTTTCTCGGAGGAACATGCTTTGAATCTCTTGCTCGTTACCGACATGATTCACTAAAGAATACATAGTCAATGCCTTCCACTGCTACAAGACGTTATTGCGAAGACATGAGAAGAACACGCGGAAACCTCAAACAAATCGACATTGGTGGAGAAGTCAGCTTGTTTCGTTCACTGGGCGACTTCAGAATGCCTATTTATTTTAAGTGTGAGCTTGACCACATGCTTATGACAAGAACTGAGCGCGGAAGCGTCTCTTACTCAACCTGCAGGTTCTTTAAATATTCCACGATCGCGCCTTCCACTTCCTTAGAGGGCTCCTGGAGGAGAAGCGACGCCGAAAGCGCCCTTCGACAGATGATGGACCCTGGCAGCTAAGATTTCCTAAGAAAACGGATACCTTTACGTGCGGTTTTGTCGCACAATAAACATTCTAATTGCATTGATCCTCGTTTTCACTAGTTGCTACTCGAATTAATGTTCAGAACTCTTTGGGCGACCTAATAGTTATACGACCTCACAGGTCGGCGCCAATATATCCCGAGGTTCTTTGCAAGAATGACTGGAGCAAGGGGTAATTTACGACGATGCTTAGGAGTTGGTTGCTCTATTCCAGTACCATTTCACTACCAGTCTTCAGCTTCGAACGATGTAAAACAGCGTATAACACTTGGCCTAGTTCATACTTGAAATTCTTCATTTGTACTCGATATTTTTTCTATTAGGCTGTTGCAAAATCAATCACCGAAATGGAGCGCTTACCTCAAACTCATACATAAATTTTGCAACCACGTATGTAAACCTCAGGAAGACCCGACTTGAAAGCCCTAAAGAGGTTAAAGGGCAAAAAAGAATAAAGGACGTCGTTACTCGATCCCTTTTTGGGATGCGCCACGCACTCCACTTCTGCGGGATGTCATGGAGGTGAAATGAATTGAATTGCGTATTTTGCCATACAATGACTTGTGGTTCCAGCCGATGTGCAAGTCAGCGGTTTGTCCTTCGCAAGTCTGGCACCAATTCACCGACCCCCAGAGGGATGGAAGGTTTGGATGGCCTGAGCGGGAAAACCGAACCAAGAACGTGGTATCGGGTGCACGCGATAGCCGGCACCTCCTCCGACTGTGCTACACGCGCCCTAAAGAGGTTATAGATGCGATAATTGGCTTTTATTACTAGAAGACAATTATCGCATCCATAACCTCTTTTAAACAATTGACAGGTAGCCTAATTTTGTTGCAATACTTACGAGCCACCTTGTTGAATACGTCGCGCAGCCCAAATAGTGACACATTGAGGCTACCAATGTGTACTATACATTGGATTCGAATGAATCATTTTCGGATATCTGATCCGGAGAAATGATTCGGATAACGACATTTGGGGACCCCGAATCATTCAAAAATCCGGGGTCCCGAAAGGTCGTTATCCGAATCATCTAAAATTCCGAAGATTCGGTCGATTTCTATTTATTTCATGAATCATTTTCGGGATGTCCGATTCGGATAACCCGGTCTGAATCATTCAGAAGTCCCGGGTCCGCCAAAATAGCGTTATCTGAATCATCCAATTATCCGAAGATTTTCTATCGGATGCTAGGTATACTGTATACCCCATAGGAATGAAAGTAAAGCAAACACTTATGCGTAATGTTAGAGGGGACAGGAACACTAATCGTAAGAGTAGAAGTCAGATGAGAAGTAAAGTTGGCAATGAACATAAGCTGTTTGACGGTGTTTTGCTGCGATCAAAGCTCTAGCGCCAAGCGGGATTGGAACCAACACCCTCTGCTTACCGTCCAGGGGCCGGACTCATCAACGATTTACAGCAATTTAACAGAGAAAAGACATCCGAAATCCTTGATAGCGCGGCGTATATCAAGCGACATGGTGAAGCATTTCGTCGCGCTATTAGGAATTTCGCCTGTATTTTCTCTGTTAAATTGCTGTAAATCGTTGATGAGTCCGGCCCCAGGAGGTTCGACGCCCCTACCTACATATTCGTGAAGGCCATTCTACAGGGTGCGCCAAAATTATGGCGACAGCACATGCGCAAACAATTTGACCTCCTATTCGGAGCGTCTGCTTTTTTCGTGCTCTTATTGTTTTTATTGAGTGAACTAGTTCACGCTTATCTCAGTCAAACATAACAATGAGTCGTTTTTCAAGATAGTGAGGCGTTCGTGCCACCGTTCTTAAATCATTGAGCCTTACCGTCAAGGCTTCTCGGCACGCTACGTTCACCACCGTCTTGGAGTTCATCAGAGTATTATGAATAGGCCCATCAGACGCTAAGAAGACCTGGGAACCGAGGATGATAGATGCGGACGGGAAAGACACTTATCTGTTACAACTACGGACAACATTAGGAGAGTACGCGAACGAATTCGCAGGAAGCCGGCGCGCTCGGTCCGCCGGTTGTCGGGAAAATGGAAGTCATGGAGACGTCGTTGAAAAAAATCTTCCGTAAACTGGGACTTAAGGCCCACAAGATGACCCACGTGCACCCTCCTGGGCCTTCAAACAGGAAGGAGTTCCAGCTCACAGAGCAAGAATGCTGCAAGACTGGTGCCAAGGCAACTTTCTGCAATTCATCAGCTTCCACGAGTGGCCAGCCAACTCTCCGGATTTGAATCCGATGGATTACACGGTCTGGCCAGCTCTGGAAGCCAAAGCCTGCGGGAAACCTCACCGCCCCGTGGATCCTTTGAAGAAAGGCGTGGGATGAGCTCAACGCACCTTACTTGCGTGCCGCCGTCGATGCCTTCCCGAAGCGTCTCAAAGTGTATATCGATACCGATGGAGATATCTTCGAATCTCAATGTTGCGTATAGTTTACAATAGACCGATAAACATTATCTCATCGTTGGGTTTTCGAAAGTACCGCATTTTCTCTCTCGGTGAATAGAAAACCTTGTCGTCATAATTTTGGCGCACCCTGTATAACAATTTGCAGTTGCAAAGGTAGAAGTGAGTGCAAGCCGCAACCCAGCCCAGTCATATTTAAGAGGATTTTCACTACCCTCCTCCATTACATTTAGCATTCGATTCCGTGCGGACTCCAGAACTGTCGTTTAACGGTTCTCCTACGACGACGTCGTGCTTCCTGCTGTGGTCGGCATCGCACTCACCTCGTCCTTCTGATCGATTGTCTCACTGTGCTCGTTATCGTCGCGACGGACGGCGAGTCGCCCCGATCGTTGATGTCTTCGGTTCGACTCCTCTTATGCAACATTGTGCAACAGGAATCCCCCCCCCCCCCCCCTCCCGAACACACGCACTTCAGGCCACAGCGAATCTTACTGACCACTAATTAATACCAAGGTCATACCTCTTGTTTCTGCCGTCATTAGCCGTTTAAATATTGTATTAAGTATAAAATATTAAATTAAATAATATTAAATAATTAAATTAAATGTTTATGTTATTTAATATATTGCTTTTATTTCTTCTTTTCAATTTCCTCGTTTCTAAAAAAAGCAGAAGAATAATAGAGAAAGGAAAAATAAAGCATCTGCTGATACCTTCACACTGGCTAATCAATCCAATTATCAAAAGGATTCAGGTAAATGTTTTATGTGCTTCTTTTAGCTAGCCATATCATAATTTTTTTTTGTTTTGTGTTAATAGCGTGTTTTTTTGGCACGTAGTTAACATAGAATAAAATAAAATAAAATAAAATAGCTTTACAAGAAAACTCTAGATAAGAGTACATGGGTGTAATTACACCAACATTCCATCGGCTTTTGTGAGGAACAAACTCTTCAATTTACGCACCCTTGCCTCTCGTAGGAAACGATGTGATCTAATCACTGTCTATAAGCTAATCAATGGTAGGTTGGATCTTCCTCTTCAGGAATTTTATTCACTATCTAACTCAAACACTAGAGGTGGTCAGGTGAAGATTCAAATTCCAAAAGCGAGAAGTAATATAAGGCCGACGTTTTTTACAAACCGAGCTGGAACCGTATTTCAAAAATTTTCGAAGAAAAACATCCTACCAAAATCGTTAAGGCAATTCAAAAGACTTGTTGACAGGTATCATTTATTTATTTATTTATTTATTTATCAGACATGAACATAGTCATGCATTGCATAAGTAGTGCAGATAAACAAATACTAGGTCACACAAACTTCAACAAACATGAAATTAAACACAGCACAATCAACATAACTTTTTACGTACCATTAAGGACTTGAACAAACTCACAGACATGTTTATGATATTCTCATCCTCACCTAGTAATAAGTTCAAGTCCTTAAGATTTCTGTAAGTGAGGAAGTTTGATCTCGCCTGCGATTTTGGAACAGGAAGGTAAAGCCTTAGGTTCCCTCTCCTACTCGTAGTCAGAGGTGCACCAAAAAATATCGTGAGATCTATTGAAACTCTATTTGTAAGGATCTTAAACATCATGTTCATGTCGACCATCTTCCTTCGACTGCGGAGGCAAGGTAACTTAAGCTGTTTGGCCCTGACTGAACCTCTAGGTATGTTGTCATAGTAAGTTCCAAAACATCTTAAAAATAATTTCCGGGTGAAGTTGTTCTGGACGCTTTCCAGAAGAGCAATGTCTTTCTTTTTGAATGGATTGAACACTGAAGTACCGCTCTCTAAAACAGACCTAACATACGTTTTATATGCACGAAGAAGTGCAAGAGAATCATTGGTTTTGAGCTGTTTGAACAAGTTGTAGATACGATAATTCGCCTTTTTAACGATTGCCTTATAATGGATATCAAAGCTTAGATCAGTAGACGTATGGAAACCCAAATCACGGGCATTTGCTACGTGCCTTAAATCTGTGTCATTGAGCTTGTAAGTTGGTGAGTTGTGCTGATGTTTTGTCTGTGTGACAAGACAATGCGATTTTTCTGCGGCCAAAGGAAGTTCCCAAGTTCTAGCCCATTTCTCAATAAAATTAATTGCGGCTTGGATTTCATGAGAAGGCTCTTCTCCATCCACTTCATTATAAATTTTTACATCATCAGCATACATTTTGCAGCTGACCCCTCGGCTTGTGATAGCCTCAGGAAGTTCGTAGGTATACAGGAGAAACAGCAAAGGTGACAAGACACTCCCCTGTGGAACACCACTGGGAGAAGAAAAAATCGCGGAGAACACTGTCTCTAACTTAACTTGGTATGTTCTTCCGGAAAGAAAACATTTAGTCCAGGACACTATCATTGGATGAATGCCAACTCTTTACATCTTGTATAGTAAATTATTGATCGGAACTTTGTCGAACGCTTTGGAAAAGTCAAAAAAGATTACGTCCGTTACATCTTGTATAGTAAATTATTGATCGGAACTTTGTCGAACGCTTTGGAAAAGTCAAAAAAGATTACGTCCGTCCTCTTTCTCCTATCCATAGCTGTTGATCAGTCGTTTAGAGAGCTAAGAACTGAGGTTTCTACCGAACGCCGTTTCATAAAACCGAATTGGTCCTTTGAGATGATATTATGGTCTTCAATATGGGTTAGAATGTGCTTCTTAACAACCTTTTCAAACGCTCTGGCGAAGATCGACGTTATACTTATTGGCCGATAATTTTTTGGGTCATTAAAAGGGGCCTTTTTCGGAATCGGAGTGATAAATGCATGCTTTCATCTTCGAGGCACTTCTGCTCTCATGTAACTTAGATTAAAAATCAGTTCTAAAGGATAGGCAATACACTGTGGAACAGCAAAATCATCAGGATGTTCCTTAATAGTTTACTTCCTACTGTTACTGTTGTCTGTCGTCTGTGGCTAACAATATATGTTTTATTCGTTCTGTTCTGTTTTTAATGGTCATGTTTTGTTGTGCCATTTTTTGCGTGGACCTCCACGTATAGATAAATAAATAAATAAATTCAAGCGTGACATAAGTGATTCGTTTCAGAATGATTTGGCTGCTAACTCTCTGCATGCTGTCTCCGACGGCTCTCTGCCTCAACGTCCTGGTATGGAATCCGACAGTGGCCCAGAGCCACGTTCGATTTATGGGTAGCATTGCAGACATACTGGCCGGCGACGGACACAACGTGGTTCGTATTTCAACTGTTTTTTGGTTCGTTGGCGTTAGAATAGTGATAGGATGATGTTAAATGAGGTTGTAAGGGAAGTATCCCCCCACTTGTGCAATTTTTTCATATTTATTTCTCTCGTTCTATACATGGAACAACTAGCGAACATATGCGCCATTATACTACAGAATGATATTGCCACTCGTCAAGTAATTTGTAGAACCGCTTCTATAAAATTTCCGGGGTTTTGACGAAAAAACTGAGCGAGGCACTTTTCTGTTGCTCCCATCGTCAAATCGTTTCTTCTGCAAATGGTTCGATAACGAAAGAAATGGATGGTAGTCCGTTGGAGCAACGTCCTGTGAATATGGTGGGTAGGTCAGAACAAGTGGAGTTTTTTCTGAGTCTCCCTTACAATGTTTGAGTGCGCATTGTCGTGAAGGAAGAAGATCCCCTCTTGATTCCCACCAAGAGCTGCTTCAACGCAATCCAACCGCCTGCAGTAGCCATCGCTGGTGACAGTAGTGTTTGCAGGTAGCGGCTCCCAGTGAACGACTCCTTTGCAAATCCACCAGACGCTGAGCATTAGCTTTTTTGGGCGAGGTCTTGGCGTTCGAATTCCTGCTTCGCCACGACTGAGCCACTGACGCTTTCGCACTTTTCGTCGCCAGCGACCAGCTTCTCGAGCCCAGAAAAATTCCCCCGTGAAGTCAAGAAGTTCATGCACGCATCCTGGCGCACCTCTAGCTGGTGCGCGCTAAGTTCATGCGGTATCCATGCGCCATATCTATGTGTCTTCCCAAGGCCACGCAGGTGCTGAGCTATGATGGTGTGACTAAACTCGAGCTCCTCTGCCAGCTCACCGAGGGTCCTTCTAAAGCAGCTCCAGAAGGCGCTCCTCATTTACTGCAACTAGCCTTCCAGACTGTTGTTGGTCTTCCAAGCAAAAATCTCCCTTCTCGAACTTCCCGAACCATACTTTCGCTGTGTCGTAGGAAACATGATTGGACCCGTCGTTTACATACAGGGTGTCCAAAAAATGTATGCACTGTTTGAGAGGTGATAACTTTGCTGCCAGAAAATGCACTGACTAAGTTAAGAGTTTATATGAAAGCGCAAGAAAATAGAAATTTCTGAAATTTCTGATTGGGACACGCACTCGTCTGAGTTACATTTTACTACATTTTACACTCGATTGATTGTTTTTCGCTTGAACACTTGTTATAATTGCTTCACAACGTGGCGGTGTTGATTGATTTGTGCTTCTTCCCAGGTTTAAAAATTTGAAACACACCATGGCTTGCGAAAAATGCAGGGTATCCTAAAAATGAAGGCACTATTTGAAAGCTTCTAACACTGCTTGAACACATTTGTTTAAGCCTGGAGCGGCTGATATAGAGGCTACATGTTGTTACAGGATGTTTTGTTACAGGACGGACCTCGAGGATATCGCGGATGTTACGTGCGGTCAAACAGCGCCGGTGGTGTAAGGCGAACATCGCTGCCCGGAAAGCAGAAGATGCGGGTTCGAGTCCCGCCTGGCGCAAGAGTTTTGATCGTAACAAAACATCCTGTAACAACATGTAGCTTCTAACACTGCTGCTTTTGAAGCTCCTAAAGATGTTTGAGGCTCGTATGAAAGCAGGAGACAACGAAAATTCTGTGACCTGCAATTGGCCAAGATTGTGCCACACAACCCTCTGAGTTTTGAAGACGTTTGAAACTCAGGTGGAAGCGCAGGGTAACGAGATATCTGTGGCGTGTAAATAGACAAGATTGCGCCATATCCCGCCTGAAACTTCACACTTCAGACTCGATTGATTGTACACGGGCCGAATGCTTGTTACAATCTTGTTACTACTTGGCCAGATTAACATATGTTGTGCTTCTTTAAACGTTTAGAACTTGACCATCACAACAAAGGCACGTGATATGCGAGCGTATTGATTACATAATTTAGTTGTGAGCATGGCCCATTTTTCAAGACGGATTCTGTGCACTGATGAAGCAGCATTTGAGCTGGATGGACATGTTAATCGGCATAATGCATGCAGGTACTTTTCGACGGAAAACGTTGGGGGAAACTCAGCACAGGTTAATCTGGCCAAATAGTAACAAGATTGTAACAAGCATTCAGCCGTGAACAATCAATTGAGTCTGAAATGGAGGCAAAGTTATTAGGTTGGTGCATAAGTTCTCGGACATTTGGGGCATGAAATATTTATTATCACAACATACGAACAACAATATCAAATCATTTGAAGTAAGCACCCTTTACATCAATTGTCTTTCGCCAACGTGCTGGTATGACATGGATGCTTTTTCTCCAAAACGTGGCCGGTTGGGATTCGAAAAATGTGAGCAGTGCCTCCTTGACATCCTCTCGGTTCCTAAATTGCTGGCCGTCCAAGTAGCGTTGAAGGCTTGAAAACAAATGATAACCAGAAGGAGCGAGGTCTGTTGAGTAAGGTGGATGTGGAAGAACGGTCCATCCATAGTCGCCAACTCAGCCGCCGTCGCTCTAGCAGTATGCGGTCTAGCGTTGTCGTGTTGAAAATACACCTTCACTTGCTCTCCTCGTGTGGTTTGAAGGTGGGCCCTCAACTTCCTCAGTTGGTTGACGTAGACCTCTGCCGTCACTGTTATCCCTTCGTCCAGCAGCTCCTAGTGTTCTACGCCAAGAACGCTCCATCAAATGCATAGCATCACCTTTTTCACGTGAAGGTCGGGTTTCGGAACGTCCTCTGCCCCTACAGTTGCGTCAACTCACTGTGCACGCCGGTGATAACTAGAGTAGAGTATCCACTTCTCATCCCCGGTGACAAGGTTGTCCAGCCATCCGTTGCTACGTCTGAGGGTAAGAAGAGACAGAGCGACATCGGCTCTGCGATCCATGTCATGTTGTGTCAAGTCGTGAGGTACCCAGCGACCCAATTTTTGCACCTTGCCAGTCGACTTCAATCCTGGAACGACTGTTGAGTGACTAACACCAAGAGTGCTTGATAGTTCGCGAGTGGTTTGGTATGGGTCCGCTTCCACTCTACTTCGGAGGCTATCCAAATCCAGTGTCATCGGGCGCCCTTCTCGTTCATTATCTTCAACGGAGAATTCACCAACTGCAAACTTCGAGGACCACTGTTACACAGTACTTCGAGCAGGAGCACTCTCGTTGTAAACATCCTTCGGGCGACGATACGACTCGTTGGCATTGAGGCCAGACTGATGCAGGAATAGCATGACGTGCCGAATATGCGTCTCAGTTGGGATGAATTGCTTAGCCATAATAGCTGACGTTAACAACGCAGAAGTAAATGTTAGGAACAGTGTTGTAACCCTTTCCTTTCTCTATCGATCGATCATTTACGCGTTGACACATGTGAGAAATTTGGCGGGAAAATGCGCTTTCAATTCAGGAGGGATCAAATGTCCGAGAACTTATGCACCAACCTAATAGAACCTTTCAAATAGTACCTGCATTTTTTGACATTTCCTGAATTTGTCGCAGGCAGGTTATAGTGTAAAACCTTAAAAGAAATAAAAGTCAATCGATACGGCCACTTTGTGGAAAATTTATGACAAATATTCAAGCCCAATCAATCATAGGTAAACTGCAAGCATTCAGACAAGTGCATAGCGCCTTCCATCCTTCTCATACGTCAGAAAATTTCTATTTTCTCAAGTCCTTAACTTTTTCAGTACCTTAACTGTGAGCAAAGTTATCACCTTTCAACAGTGACGGCTTGGCTGTGAGTTTGCAGTTCAGTACGCTGCTTCCGTCTACTATGCAGATATTGATGGGCGCGCGTAAGCGCAGTCGAAGGAGGTGCTGGCTGTCGCGTGCACCCGATACCAGGTTCTTGGTTCGGTTTTCCCGCCCAGGCTAACCAAGCCTTCACACTTCTCCGGGGTTGGTGAATTGGTACCATACTTGTTTGGGAAGGATAAAGCACGGACTTGTTCATCGACAGGTCACCGCAGTTAACTGTATATGTTAAGTGCGCATTCAAATCGCTATAGCTGCTGAATGATTTGACACCACGCAAGTTCGTACACATGAACTATACTTCGAATGTATTGACAAATATGTATGTATTAGTGCGATTGAGTTGAAGACGATGGTGAGGTTTTATTCACCGTTGAAATTTCGGTCAAAACGCGAAGGAGCTTTAACTATCCCTAGTTTGCTACTATTGAACTCCGGCAATTCCCTTTACACGAGAAAAGCACTTCTCTCTAACAGCTCATTTCAGACGATCGTCTCTCCGCTGATTGATCCTCTAGTTGATATGGTTGGACACACATCAACAGCTATTCATCAGATTTTCTACCACTCCAAGTACATCAGTGATGACGACTATCCGAAGATGGAGTGAGTATGTTTGCCGGTATCAGGGTTAGGCAGCAGTGAAAAATAGAGGAAAAGGGTGAAGGAGCAGTCTGAAACTGACACTTGTAGAAGGCTCAGGTTGCGAGTCTACTTTTACATGTTGTGAAGGTGTTCTCTACAAGTATTTAACTTATGCATGAACTCTTGAGGAATTGTAGCGTAGAGGGGGAGATGCTGGCTGTCACATGCACCCGATACCAGGCGCTTGGTTCGGATTTCGCGCCCAGGCCAACCAACCCTTCCACCCCTATGGGGTCGGTGAATTGGGGCCAGGCTTGGCGGGAAGGATAATGGGCCGACGTTTTCATTGGCTAGTCACCGGAATTCATTGTGTAGGCCAAATTTCTTTTCAAATCGCCTACAGGACATCAAGTAGAAGTAGAATGCGTGGCGCATCCCAAGAAGGGGTTGGGTAACGCCGTCCTTTTTCCTTTATCTTCAATAACTCTTGGGGCATTCGGTTTACTGACCAGGTTTCTGTTCTTCCGATACAAGGATAGTTCCACTCAACGACCGCGATGTAGGGCTCGATACAGGCACGAGCGCCGAAACTACTACTATTAGCGGCATGTTCGAAACTGTGAGCTTGTTCTGAAAGATAAAGGATAAAGGATGGCGTTACTCAATCCTTTTTGGGTTGCGCCACGCATCCTACTTTTGAGGGATGGAGATTATTTGAATGCGTATTCGGCAGTACAATGACTTGCGGTGGCCAGCCGATGGACAGGCGACAAGCGCTCTATTCTTCCCAGACAAGTATGGTAGCGATTCCCCGACCCCGAAGGGATGGAAGGCTTGGTAGGCCTGGGCGGGAAATCCGATCCAGGAACCTGGTATCGGGTGCACGCCACAGCCGGCACCTCCTCCGACTACGCTACACATCCCCTCTGAAGGATAATGTGCAGTAAAGGAGAAATGAATGAGTAAAATTCGAGCTTGAACTGTTTGGTTTGGTTTTGCAGCTGCTCTGTCTTTCGCTGTTCTTCTCATTTCACACAGTGAGAACGCCTTCACAGCCTGGATCCGTTTTGCACTTTAATGAGAATAAAGATGTGCGATGTTCTAGGTTGATATCGTCTTAGCGTTTTTCAGAATAAAAGGCACCTCGCTATGGGATATGCCAGCAATGGAAGGGCGCTGCGTCACCATGCAGGATATCGAGAAATTCTTCTCTACCATGAGGAAGATGTGTAGAGGTAGGATGTTAGCGTGATCGTGGGATAACACCTCGATGTAGAGCTCTTAGTATTAGGGCATAACACACATTCTGTCCGCTTTTGAATTTTTTTGGAATTTTTTTCTGAGAAACAACCTGTAATCGTTTTGTCGAAGAAAGTGAACGGAACTTATGTTACACCCTAATGAGATCATTATTTTCTGCAGGAAAAATAAGGCTTTCGTGTTGGATCAGACGTGTCTGCTAAGGCGAGCACTGCCTTGTCTACCATCGGGCCACCGCTGGTCATTCCGTGAACCAATTACGCATTCAAAATGCCTTCCCTTATTCCCCTAGGAGTAAAATACATGGCTCATACCAAGAAGGAATGCTTACAGCCTCCTCTCATCACTTTTGTCCTTAATTACTATATTGGCTTGCACTGTAATATGCGATTATGGTGCAAGGCAATGGTGTGAAAGCGCAGTCCGAAGAGCTTCCGGCTATCGTGTGCGCCTTGAAGTTCTTGGATCGGGTCCTGCCAGCTCAACCCAGCCTTGCATTTCTCCATGGTCGGTAGGTTGGTATCAACTTTGTCTCGAAAGGATAAAACACTAACTTATTTATGAGCTGGTCACCGGAAGTCATTGCACAGGCAAAATGAAGGGTAAAAGGATGAAAAACGGCGTCAGTAAATCCTTTTTGCCAAACTCTGATCAACCTGATTTATAACGGGCCCAGAGATCGTGCTATAAAGGTATCTGAGTGAGCTCCTTAAGAGTAGCATTCGCCAAATTGTACAGAAGGTTGAAAGTACTGACTAGCCGTAAAAGAATAAAGGATAGATATCGACGTTGGTCAACTCGGTACATGTCGCGAAGATGGGCAGCATTGGAAGGTACGAGCACGCAAGGCAATCATGGCCCGAATTCATGAACGGCTTACCGGCACGTGAATGTACCGCCTCTCCCCACTTACCGCGATTCATAAATGCGCGGCGGGAAAAATCAGCGGTAAGTTTGAAGTGGGCGCGTGTAGCGCAGTCGGAGGAGGCGCCGACTGTCGCGTGAACCCGATACCAGGTTCCTGGTTCTGATTTCCCACCCAAGCCAACCAAGCCTTCCATCCCTACGGGGCCAGGGAATTGCTACCAGACGTGTCTAGGAAGGATAAAGCGCTGACTTGTTCATCGGCTGGCCACCGCAAGTCATTGTGTGGCCAAATTCGCATTCATATCTCATCCACGACATCCCGTAGAAGTAGAATGCGCTGGCGCATCCCAAAAGGGATTGAGTAACGCCGTCCTTTATCCTTATCCTTTATCCTAAGGTTTGAAGTAAATGCTACCATCGCGTCCGGGAACATTTACCGCTAAAGCAAGGGTTTTGCTCCCCAGCTAAATTCTGACCCTACGCAACGACCCTGGCCCGTTGCCAACTCACCCGCCAAATCTATACTGCCAGAAATTAGCAGGGGAGCAAAACCCTTGCTTTGGCGGTCAGAAACAGAGGCCAGTTCTCGGTAAGTGACCGGTGAGTGGCCGTCGAGGTAAATCGGGGTAGAATTCACCGCCGGCCGCGTTCATGAATCCTGGCCCAGATCGTATCAGATTGGCGAGCCATTCAGAGAGTGCTTGTTCGGTCAGTATTGTGATTCGCCCGCGCTTTGCTTGATTATGATTGGTCGGCTCGCTTATACCTCCCAGTGCTGCCCATCTTCGCGACATGGCCCATCAGTTCTTTCTGCGGATGCGCCACGCATTCTACTTCTAATTCTAGTGGATCCCTCGAAGACAACTGGAATTCGCATTTGGCAGTACAACGACTTGCGGTGGGTTACCGATGAATAAATCAGTGTTTTATCCTTTCCTGACAAGACTGGTACTTATTCGCCGACCCCGGAGAAATGGAAGACTCGATTGGCCTAGGGCGAAAATCGAACCAAGGAGCTGCAGTCAGGTGCACACGATAGCCTGCACCTCGTCCGACTGCGCTACCCACACCAATAGACCAAATAGTATTCAAATTGCCTCCACGATATCCATAGATGTAAATCCGCGATGCATCTCGCGTAATGACTTAAAAACGATGATCTTTATTCTTCTTATTATGGGGTGTGCTTAATGAATTCCGTATACTTCAGTCCTATAGAAGTGATGGAGAGCTCGCATTCTACATCATTATAGGAATTAGCGGCGCTGAGGGCGAAGTCAAGCCAATTACAAGTTATTTCTCTGCTTTCACCCTTTCATTCGAGGTTTTTGTTACTACTATCCTTTTCAAGACGCGTGGAAGCGCATTCGGAGGAGGCGCCGGCTGTCGTGTGCACCTAGTTCCAGGTCATTGCTTCGGGTTTCCCATCCAGGCCAACCTAGGCTTCCATCTCTTTGGGGTCGATAAATTGGTACCGGACTTGTCTGTGAAGGTAGAGAGCTGAATTGTTCATCTGCTGGCCAAGGGGAAGTGATTGTGTGGGCCAATTACGCCGCATTCAAATCGCTTCCACAAGATCCGTTAAAAATTGAATGCGTGGCGCATCCATCTCAAGAGGGATTGGATAACGCCATCCTTTATCCTTCACTATCCTTTTCAGGAATAGCCGAAGACAGCGCGTTCTTGAGTACTCTTCGGAGCTCGCATTTCGACGTAGCTGTGCACGAAGTCTACGAAATGTCTTCTGTGGCCATCTTTGAGGTGAAGTATTTACAGTGGTTTCTGACCTGTTTAAATGTTTTGTTTTGTGGCACCTACTATATTTTTTCATAGAATCGTTCCCTGTTGTTTGAAGAACTGCAATTTTAGCTGATTGGCGTGGAGAAGACGGTGCTGGTTTCGGCCATAGGCATGACACCATATGTACGAGAAGTCGTCGGTCTTCCAGCTGATACGAGTTTCGTTCCAGGTGCAGTGTCACTCATCTGAAGTATTTATTTGAGGCTCCATTGCAAGACAATATCACTTGCAGCGCTGTATTCTGCCTACTCGGACGACATGACATTCTGGCAACGGCTGGACAACTTCAAGCTGGAGCTGGAGACACGCTTCCGTTACCACTTCTGGGAGCAAGAGATATGGTCACTCGCTAACGCAGCGTCTCCTGGATTCCCCGACCTGCGTGAACTGCTTAAGGAAGGTGTCTTTTTCTTCGTAGATTGCTGCGGCAGGAAAGAAAGGTTCATTATCCTACAGAATAAATACAGTGTTTCGGTCACGTTGGGCATAGGTTTCTTGAGGGTTGTGGCAGCGCAGCCGGAAAAAGCGCCGGCTGTCGCGTGCGCTCCTATTCGAGGTTCTTGGTTCTAGTCTCGCCCAGGCCGACCAAGGGGTCTTCCACTTCTTCGGGGTAGGTGAGTCGACATAAGGTTTCTTTGGAAAGGTCTGGCTTCTTTATCGGCTGGCACTTCAAGTCACTGTAGGGCCTCTACTAGCCAACTACGCATTCAAATTGTCTTCACGATACAATGCAGAAGTAGAATGATTTCCTGACAGGGATTAATTAACTCTGTTCTCTTCCCTTTATCCCTTATAGTTAGATTTTTGAGAAACCCTGTGCGCTACCATATGGGTCGGCAGATTTCAGGAAAATACCTTTTGGGCGAACTACACCTTCTGATGTCAATGGGATCTTCAATGAGCTCCTGAAGCGAGTTGGTGAATTTCTGGGTAGTTTCTGAGTGACACACCGTAGTTTTAACACCCCACGGCCCTAAAATCGTAGGAGCTCTTTGTTTTTTCATGCTAGGTTTTGTAGTAGAACCTGAAGGAGTTCCGTGTGCTACCTCGACCTGTTAGCTTTACTCAAAAAATGTGTAACCATCCAAGTGGACACAATCTTCATTCAAATACATGACACCTACTTCAGCAGAAGACCGGTGTTGTGCTGCTGAATGTGAACGAGTTTGTTGAAACGCCTCGGCCAACAGCGAATATTCTTCGCTACATCGGTGGATTAACCATTCAAGACACGACTGGAGTGGATCAGGTATATGCTCGTCTCAGTTGCTGGAATTTATTTATTTATTTATTTGCACAAAATTGTGCGCTAAAACAGTTACTGAAACACAGTGGACACGATGTAGCAGCCGAACACGTAGACAACCGTGCATGGCGAGCCGGAGAGGTACCGAACACGTCGGCAACCGTGCCTGGCGATGCCGTAGACGTGCCGAACACGTCGACAACCGTGCATGGCGAGAAGTAGACGTGCCAAACACGTCGGCAACCCTGCATGGCGAGCCGTAGACGTGCCAAACACGTCGGCAACCGTGCATGGCGAGCCGCAGACGTGCCGAACACGTCGGCAACCGTGCCTGGCGATGCCGTAGACGTGCCAAACACGTCGGCAACCCTGCATGGCGTGCCGTAGACGTGCCGAACACGTCGGCGGCACGAAACTTCAGCCCTGGGGGTAATCGAGGTCGCTGAACACGAATCTGAAGTCGACCAATCGATATCGATCGATATTATCGATTTTTTGAGGATGGCGTTCAAGTGGCGCGAAACTTCGGCCTTGGGGGTAATCGAGGTCGCTGAACACGAATCTGAAGTCGACCAATCGATATCGATCGATATTATCGATTTTTTGAGGATCACGTTGAGGAAGATCAGCCGATCCATCTCGATTAACATAATGGTCAGAAGGCCTAGGAAAGAATAGGAAACCCGTAGCGGCCATGGCGTCCTATTCTCGGGGTTTGGGGGCGAAGCCCCCAACCAGTCGTAGGCGGACGCTAGGCCGCCGAACGACTGGTCACCAAATAAAGTAAAATGAAACCTCAACAGATCAACCAAATGTTTCAACCTAACTATCAGATGAGAACAACCCTCAATCCAGAGGAAAAAGCAGTCTCAGAAATCAAATGAAATTAGCTTTCAAATATGCGGGTCTGGGGTAGTGGAACTTGATGAAGACGAGCAGTGGCCGGCCAACACTGCAAGTCGCTAGAAACGGCTCCGGATACCAGCTTAGTAGGTCCGCCGCCTCCATCAGTGCCCATTTGACGGTTGTATGGGGAGGGTAAGGTAACATTAAATTTTTGATGAAATAGAACAAAAACAATGACAATGTGTCAGAAAAAGCAGAGCCGTGCAAAAACGTAATCAGATACAGAGACGTAGGAGACAAGCACTACATAGTAAAACATTACATAGCGAGAGTTACTATAAAATAGGAATAAACACAATAACTCAAACTAGTTAGGACTAAGGTAGGAACACAAACTTAGTTAAAAACAGGAAAAAAGAAATCTCCAAAAAAAAAAGAAAAAAGAAAAAACTAAAAAAGGACGTGAACAAAAAGGAATGCAAAAAAGTGTTGTGCTTAAGTTATGTCGACAATGTGCAAAACTGAAAGCAAGTCAATCTTTTTCAAGTTCCTACGAAAAATACTAACATTCGGAGCTTCTAGTAGACTTGTAGGTAACATTTGTAGCCACCGAGCGCCCCGAAAGAAAATGGAATTGAAGATTTTTTCACGGTTTTTCTTCTTGATTCTGGGATAGCGAAAACAGTAAGAATTTCGGTGACCCAATGTTGGCAAAAATACCCAGTACTTGCTCGCTCTGAGAATTGATTCCCCTTTTAGTACCTTAAAACAGAAGACGAGATCATTAAAAATGCGCCTGTAAAATAGACTTTTAAGTTTAAAAAGCATAAGTCTTTCCTTGTAACTAGGAATCGTACCAGAGTCAGTTGAGGACCGTATGCATCTGTTAAACAAAATTTTTGTAAACGTTTTTTGCACCTTTTCAAGCTTGGATTGGAATTTTTTGTGAATGGACTCCAAACCTGGCAGCAATATTCCAATAGTGGTACGACATATGATTTGTATAAGTTAACCAGGATTGAGCTTTCAGCGTTTTTAATGTTTCTAAAAATCAAAAACAGAGTGGAAAAAGCTTTTCGTACGGTGGCATCTATATGACTTCCAAAATTTAACTTACGATCAATAAAAACTCCTAAATCACGAATCTCAGATACAGAGCTGAGGACATGGTTATTGAGATTGTACTCAACATTCTCTGAAGTACCAATATGGAAAACAGAGGTTTTGGATATATTCACAGGTATTTGCCAAGCATCAGCCCAATCCATCATAATATTGACAGCTTGAGATAAAGCTTGACATACCTGATCCTTGTTGGCACTGTTGTATGCACCGTATATTTTTATGTCGTCAGCATACATTTGTACCTTCATCTGGTTACTAACCGCTAATCTTGAAGGAAGATCACACGTGTATGCAAGAAACAGCACCGGTGAAAGTGCGCCTCCCTGGGGTACTCCGCTTTTGCAGTCAAAGCATCTTGAAAAGGAATTCCTAACTTTAACGCGCATATGTCTTCCACTCAAATACGAGTGAATCCATCTCAAAAGAAAGCCTCGAATACCAAGTTGGTTGAGCTTGATTAGAAGTTTCTCGTGGCACACCCTATCAAAAGCTTTGGACAAGTCAAAGTAAATGACATCAACCGAGTTTCCGTTATTAATAGCAAAATTCCAATCAAAGATAGAATCTGCAAGCTGAGTGGTTGTAGAAGCACCTACCATAAAACCGTGCTGCTCAGGAGGAATTAATCTGTTTCTCGACAGATGAGCTACTATTCTATCTCGCACAATTTTTTCTAATATTTTAATTGGTGTAGGTGTTATACTTATAGGCCGGAAGGAGGAAAGTAAAACGGAATTCGTTTTTTTTTTGGAATAGCCGTGATAATGGACTCCTTCCAGATTTCGGGGACTTCGCTATACATCAAGGAAATATTAAAAATCATTGAAAGGGGCCTGTACAGTGAGTGTGCGCATTTTTGGTACACTATTTGCGGAATCCCATCAAAAGTTGCTGACGTAGAACTTTTCAGCTGCTTCATAATTCTTAACACCTCACTGGGCTCTATCACAAATTCATGTACTCCGTTTACGTCCGATTTCTCAGCCGTTTCTGATTGCTTGAGCAAGCTACTCAATTCATTTGACATATCTTCTGGTGTTGAAGTGAAAACGGAAGCGAAATAGCTTGCAAGTGCTTCAGCCTTTTGGTGATCGTCTTTGTAAAGAACACCGGCGTCGTCTTTTAGGACAGGCAACTCTGTGTGACCTTTCAATTTAAATCGCATTAAGGAATACAGAGCCTTCTTATTACGTGATTTTGAAGAACATCTTTCACAGTATGCTGCAAATCTACTCAAGTGGTGATCCAATTCCTGACACACTTTCTTGTATTGTGGATGTGAAAGAGGATTTTTTACTGAGTTAAAGAGACGTGTTTTTTGAGCCATCAGATTGGATATGTGCATCGGATAATGTTTTACTAGGGGTTTTGTTGATTGGAATGGTACATACCTTGATAAGCCAGAGTATACAACGCGGCAGAACCTCTTATACAAGTCGTCAATGTTTTGATAACCTTGAAAGACTGTCCACCAATCCACAGAACCGAAGTAATTAGCTAAACCCGTATAGTTTGCCTTGATAAAGTTCGGAAGTGGTAAATCCCGCTGCTTCAGCAACGGTATGTGGACTTCAAAGGCCACTACGTTGTGGTCAGCTGTTGCAAAAGGAGGAAGTACATAAATATTGCTCAGGATAGGAGCTGAAGTGAGGATTATGTCAAGAATTGCATCATTTCGAGTAGGTCTGTTTACTTGTTGGGTCAGGCTACAACATTCAAAGAATTCCGTGAACTTAGCCAAATTTTGCCTCTTAGGAACTGCACCATGAACCCAATCAATATCAAGATTGAAGTCACCCAATACTATTAAGTGATTGTTCGAAAGACACAGTTCCACTAATGAATCTATGAGAGCATCGTCTTCGCGCGTGCTTGAATTTGGTGGTCGGTACACAAGAACCATCCTAAATGATTGGCTTCATAGCAATTCCATAGTTACGTTATTTATGGTCAAGCTGTGCACATTTGTCGAGTTACAGAAGCTCAGTGCTATACTCGACGAACGGCCGCAGAACGTCCTTTTCTCACTGGGCTCCTTTGCCAAGTCAGCTGACATGCCGACGTGGTTGAAAGAAGGTGCGATTCTTCAGTTTTAACGTGCCTTTAGTTGTGGGCTAAACATGTGGGATATAAAATCTTTAGATGAAGCAAAAGCTCCAAAAATTTTACTTAGCAATGCAGGGCTGGCTAATTTCAGCGAACCTATTGTAACCTTCTGATGACCGTATCTTTTCAGACATCATTAGCGCCTTTGCTTCGTTCCCAAATGTAACGTTTATATGGAAGTACGAAGATGCAGGCGACACGAGTGTCTTCAGAAGTCATGAAAACATCTACACAATGAACTGGGTACCGCAAATGGAGCTACTAGGTAAGCTGTTGAAATCTGTGAGCAGTTAACTACTGTGAATGACGCGAAAAACAAAAAGTGAGTTAGTATGAGTTGTTTCGTCTGTTGGCAAACGTTCGAAAAGAAACGCCATTCAGGGGTTAATATTAAGTTGAGTCATAAGTTTGCAACAAAATTTGCCTTCCAGCAAAAATAAGATTATATCACATAAGAAAAATGGTTGACTTACACGAAGTAATTGTCGTTATTTCATTTTCATTTTCATTTTCATTATTATTGTTATTCACAATGAGTTTCTTCCACTTTCATTTGCTGGGTGGATTATATCTTTGTAGAGTTTGATCGGTTTCGACCTGCGGAAGTCGTGTACCACGGCCGTGACCTCATCATATTCGGCGAAGCGCCTACCATGGAGGCAGTGATCCATCGATCGAAGCAGATGACAGTCAGACAGCGCAATGTCCGGGGAGTATGGTGCCGGCTTGGTCCAACCCAATTCCCAGACTTTTGCCAGCGTCTGAAGTGCCGTAAGCGGTCGGCTGTTGCCCTGGTGGGTGAAACATTGGCTCGTACCGACTTCTTTCCACACTAATTTTTGCTGGAACTAATCGAGTTGTTGGCAAAAGCGAGCGTAGAGGATGGTTTGACAACGTGGAGCAGCTCTCGGTGCATCGGACCACTACACGTCTGCCAAACGCAAAGCAGGACCTTCTTTCGGTGGAGCTCCGATTTTGGCGTCAGAACCCCCAGCTCGTGCGTTGTGTTCCAGTTATTGCTTTCCGGCTTTACAGTTGTAGTGAAGCATCTGCTTTTCATCGCTGGAAGGATTCGATCCAGGCCCCCATGCTTGAACCGGTGCCGGAGTTTTCGGCAGTGGGATGCGCAGCGACATAATTGGGCTTCCGTCGAAGCATGAGGCACTGACGAAGGCGATTCTGGCGACCTTCCAATCCTCTGCAGCCGACGAGCGGTGGTTCGCTGGGAGGTGTGCAGATCAGCGGTTAGTTCTAGTGTGGTTTGAGTAGAATTCGACTTGATGGATTTGCACAGGCGCCCTTTGTATACAGCAGTTGGTCTTCAGGGGAGTGGTTTGTCTTTGTTGCCCTTTTGGACGGAAAGGAACTTCTGATACCATCTCCAATAATTCATTCGGCTAGGTGTGAACTTGCCGGTGACTTCCTCTATGTGCTTGGCCCCCGTCGCTAGGTTGCTGCCGAGCTTGAGCTAATTGAGAATGAAATCACACATTTTTCACTTTGAGTGGCCATCGCTCTAGAGAATAAAACTTTCAACAACGCAGTGAAAATTAGCGACTTATAACTCGAATTGATCGCTAGGAAACATGCTATGAAACAGAGCATAACACTTCAGCGGGTTTACCTTGAATTCCAGAAAAAAACAGCAATGTTGCAAAATTTATGACTCAGCTAACACATAATAGATGGATCTAATGTTGATTTATTCAAAATGAGTGGCGGATTTGAGAAACGTGAACATCTTGGTCATCCCTTCGGCTTCAGCTCTTCTCCACGGATGTGCATCTTAAGTGCAGACTCTATAGCAGTCGACGTTTCTCCCATTTTAGTGTTTCTAATGATTTCGGCTTTTTTGTTCCTGCGCAGCTTGATGGGTATTTGTGAACTAGTATGTTTCCACAAGGGTGTGTGGTAGCCCGTTTAGAGTCGCCACCTGCCACGTTACCTGGGGCCGGATTCATCATACCTATATATGGGTGTGGGTACACACTATACATTGGATCCGAATGAGTCATTTTCGGATATCCCGATCCGAATCATCCAATTATCCGGCCACTGCGAAATTGCCCTTATCCGAATCATCCAAAAATCCGGGGTCCGCGAAATTGTCATTATTAGAATCATCCAATTATCCGGACCCTGGATGATTCGGTAAAGCTGAGTCATACGTTTTCACGCCCCACTGTGAAGTAGTGTCGGAATGAAGTTGGATACATTTAGCACGCTGCTGAGCGCTACGTCGATCTCGGCATCTTTTCCTTCAAATATCATGTTGTGCTGCCGGTAGGAAGGACGAGGACTGAGTGAGAGAAAGAATTAAGCACGCATTCTGATCGACATTTCGCTATTTCACATTGTATAGCATTCGATGCAAATTGGGTCGAGGGTGGGTCACCATTTAGAACAGCCCCATACCGCACTTTGTGCTGCATGAAATTAAAAGTGTTAATCAACACTTGTGTGTCTACGATTTATAAACTATGTTAGGCCATTTCTGATGTAATTCGACATTCATGTGCCTTCTTGGGAAGGAGGAAAAGCACTGAATACACGGTAACCCTTCCCCGCCCCCCCCCCACCCGACCCAATTTGCGTCACTTGATGGCATTTTGGAAAGCTCGGATCTTAGAATAATTCATCTTGGAATCAGGGATGTGTAGACTGTTTTTGAGAAAAGCGTGGAAGACGGAATACGGAACGGAAAAACTTAACAATGGGCGGAAACCGGAATGCGAAACACCGGAAGGGAAATGACTCATAACTCATTATTTCATCTAATTTTTCATAAATATACCTATATCCATGATGGTAGTAATAACTGAGTTATATTTATTCACGGATGCTCGCAACAATACCAACCTGAAAAATAGTGCCACATGGGTACAAAGCAGTGGCAATAGGGTAACTTGTCGTTGGTCTTGCGGTGAGACACGAGTTCCCGTGAGCAATGATGTTGTCTGGCAAGCAAACAAGCAAACTACTACCTATGAATCTTCTACTGGTGGTGATGGTGTTGTTGTTGCTCCCAATCTGGGTTTGTATACCTGTAGTGAGCAATCCGGACCAGCTGGATTAGTCCACTGCACATCACGAAGAAGTTCACGCTGCTCAGATAGTAGTTGATCGGCGTGACCACCAGACAGTACCGGGTCCAGATCGCTCCCGTGGCGTATATGGCCCCATTCCGGTACGGTGAGAGCTTGTGCGCGGGTCGAACGAAGTCAGCCAGACCGGCTGCGACAAGCGCGCACTTTATGGTGGGAGCCCAGAAGGAGACGGTTTTCGGCCCAGCAGGATGGTTCCAGGCCGGCTTCGCGAACGCTGGCAGCACTGAATAGACCACCTTGTCGCCGAGTTTGCACAGGGCGGTGTACAGTGCCCGATGTTGTGCCATCCTTGAGATACTGGGTATAAACCGTTAACGAATTTAAATAGCGAGCAAGGCAGCGTGCAACTCTTTTCAGCAACATATAACAATACCAGAATCCTTGTATTCTTATTATTACTAAGGTGAATTTTTAAACATTTCTAGTATAACAAATCGAAGTTTGCGCAAAATCGTTCTGTGAACAGAAAGGTGTTTAAAGGCAGTAAACCCAGCTGACGAATAAGACGCCAGAGATCTCACTACTTATAGCACTTAACGGTCTTATTGAATGTCCCAGATCCAGCCCAATTAGGAGGGGGCAGAATTAATGTTCCAGTTGCGTTCAGCATCCATGACACGATACCCACCCACGCTCTGAGTTCGCATAGGTACCACTGTATCATTTGGCAGTAGCTGAAGCTCTGAATCAAACTCAGAGAAGGGAATTGGAGAGGCAAGACACCGCATGCCCTCCTCCAACTAGGGTAGATCAAATGTCCCCATGGAGTACACTGTTAGCAACCTAAGAGTGCTTATAGAATTCTGAGCGAGATTTGGTGCTCCCAACCTAAGATTATTAGGGAGAAAGATAGGCATGCTCCGGATAAGGAATTTGATTCTTGACTCAAACACCCATGAAATCTTTGTGGACCTACACTATTCGACAGTACATCGTTTCAAGAAAAGAAAGAATAATCCAATTTGGTTAGTGTTTCCACACCAGGATGCACCACCGGTTTGAAAGCAACACAATCACAAACGCATAGTTAATCTCTTTCTTCAGCCTTTCGGTTATGTGAACGAGGTGAATGAAGGCAGAGCAAAGCAATCAATGAGTGATGAGTCACCATTTACGTTACGTTTTCAAGAGAGGAACACGGAACGGAACGGAAAGATTGAAAACGGCCGAAAACCGGAATTCGGAACACAGGAGCGGAAATTTCGCACATCCTTGTTTGGAATGATTGAGCTCTTTGATGTTTCCTTCCTTCACTTTCACTTCCTTGACGAGAAGTGAGAGTCTTTCACTGATACATGCACTGTTGTTGTTGAAGGATGGGTTCCTCTTTAAGAAACGGTAGTATTCTGATAAACTGCATCTTGCGTTAATGAGTCGGATATCCGAAATCCGGGGTCAGCGAAATTGTCGTTATCCGAATCATCCAAAAATCCGGGTCCTCAAAATTGCCGTTATCTGAATCATCCAAAAATCCGGGGTCCGCAAAATCGCCCTTACCCGATTCATCCAATTATCCGAAGATTTTCGATCGGATCCAATGTGTACTACACAGCCCATTTACAAAAATGCGCTTCACGGAGATCAGTGGTTCTCATGAGGTTGTGTGAGCTGCTTCTTTTCCTGAAAACGTACCTATGAAGCCTCCTGAAACTACGTCATCGAGAAAATAGAGAAACAGCGAGGAATAACCGGAAGCTCTGAGAGAACCTGAGAGAAATTTCCGATTAATTCAGCGAACTTTTCAATTTTTCTCCCAGTCGGAGAGGAATGTGGCGCCTTCATTCACCCTCCTCCCTTAAGTTGAACAAGTTTTTCATGCCATTTTGGCAGCGGAATCAGCTGCATGCTACAAGAGCAACTGTTCCGGACGTCTGTCAGGGTTCTTCTATTATACCTTGCCCTCGATTCTACTGATGAATACGAATCGTGCTCTATACCCACCGCGGGTGAATGGCTGTATTACCCTCCAGTACTTCTACCGGGCACACCTCCCGCTTGGCCCTAATTCCAGGTTCTTCGTTCGAATTTCCTACTTCCACCCCTCCAAGGTCGGTGATTTGGTGCCAAACTTGTCTGGAAAGGATAAAGCACTGACTTGTTCAGCGGCTCGTCACCACATGTCGATGTAGAGGTCAAGTAGGCATTCAGATTGCATTTACGACATGCCGTTGAAGCGGAATGCCTGGCGCATCCCGAAATAAATTGATTTACATATGACGACTACCTGCCATGCTGTTCTAAAACATGAGGAGATTCAAGGACAGCCACACAGAATATTTTGATCAACACCGTTCTTTTTCCTTTACCTGGCTAAAATGATTTATTTTAAGGCGAGTAATTTGGTATTTTCCAACGATAAATAGAATTCTGAAGTGCAAAGGGTGAAAGCGGGTGGAGCCTTCCTATTCGATCTAATGTAACGACACACTGTTCGTAGTCTGTAAGCACATCAGGATCACAGTGTTTCTCCTCCAAATCGTCTGAATTTCCAGGTGATAAACGTCTGTCGTTGTTCATCACGCACGCTGGTATGAACTCTGTGCTAGAAGCCACGCACTTCGGCACGCCTATGGTGGCCATACCTCTTTTTAGTGACCAGATTCTTAACGCTAAAAGCCTTCAACGAAGAGGTCTCGCTGTGGTGATCGATAGGCGGGAGCTGAACCAGAACACATTGACGGCAGCGATTCGTGAACTACTTACGGACAGGTGGGTGTCGTTAAATGTTGTATAGAGTGAAGGATGGGCAGCGGAGGTACTTTCAAATGCACGGCTGCGCCATGCGTTCCTTTCTTCGCCTGGCTTGCGCAGTGAGAACTGCCTGACCTGATGGCAATGGAGAATTCTCTAAAGTGACTGACTCTATCATTTGTGATGCTCGACCAAGCTCTTCTTCCTTCCGTGGTGCCTATTTCATGAGTATAGTGTTGTTGTGAGTGAAGGAAGCGAAATTCTGACGGTGTCGCCGCCCCTTGATAGCCGTTACGCGATTATTTTAAACGAATTTCTTTGCTTTGGAATATAATGCATAGCGCATCCAAACCTTACTGTTTTGTGCCGTTTCATACGTCGGATTGAACACTTTTTGAATTATACTGACACTTTTGGACAGTTTAAAACCAGCTTTTTCTATATCAAGATAAAGACTCTTCGAGATGGTTACATAGATTTTTTTTATTCGAGGAAAATTTACTACAGATTTTTAATTTTTTTTTTCAGTTACCTACCCGATAAGTGAACCAATTGATCAAAATTTTATTCAATTTTTGTTTCAGAGGAGAATATGTAGTGAATTAAAGTTTGTTTTAAAGCGCAAGAAGGCAGCAATCATCTAGTACATTGCAAGGGTAGATTGCACCACACACTCGACCCGATTGTCGCGATTTTTATTTGATTGATAGCAAAAATTCTGTGTGCGTAGAGTAACACAGATGTAAACGCTACAATAAGAACATATATAAAAGGTGAAAGCACGGCGCTGCTCAATCTCTTGTGGGATGTGCCACGCATTCTACTTCTACGGGACATTGTGGAGGCGATTTGGAAGCGTATTTGGTCATACAATGAGTTGCGGTGGCCAGCCGTTGAACAAGTCAATGCTTTATCCTTCCCAGACACGTCTGGTACCAACTCACGGACAATGAAGAGATGGAAGTCTTGCTTGGCCTGGACGAAGAATCCAAACCAAGAACCTGGAATTGAGTACACGCGGCAGCCGTTCACCTCCTCCGACTGCGCCACACGCGCCCAAGAACAGATATAAAAGCAGATATTCCCATATCGCTGTTTCAAATAATCAGCAATTGACACTACCAATCAAACCAAATCAAAGTCGGGACGATCTAGTCGAGTGTATGGCGCGATCCTTTTCTTTGACACACCAAAAATTGCTGCTTTCTTTGCACTCTTAAGCAAGCACTGTTTTTTTAGAAAAATAATTTCCAATAAATTTCAAACAGTGTATTCACTTATTCACTTATTGAAGGGTGGAGAGCAAAAAAAAAATTCCGAAAAAAAAATCAAGCGAAATTTTCTTGAGTAACAAATTCTAAACAAATTCTAATCTTCCCGGAGAGTTTCTAGTACAACTTGGGAGTCGCTCAAGTTGATTTGGATGGCGTTCAGTTCGACTACAATGACTTGTTTGGAAGAGTGTCCGAGTTTTTTTCAATCCTTTCTTGTGAGGCGCACATTTGCGTGCATCAAAATAAATAAATAAATATTTATTTATTTATTTATTTATTTATTTGCACAATACAGTGCGCACAAAAGTAACACAAAATGGACACCGTAAATCACAGAAAACACAATGTGAGGAACAAGAAATTGAAAGCCATCAGCGACACGAACTGAAGCTGTTTAACTGACTGAACTATAGATCTTCAGAGAAGTGAGGGCGAAACTGCGAGGTCGAGAAAAAAACGGCAAATTTTATGAAAATTCTAGTATAGTTTAAAAGTTTAGCAACATATTTAAGAATGTGTCCAATTTGACGTGAAAATGGCGTTATACTAATCTTTACCTCCGAATCACTGAGCTTTTCAAAGTTCCAGTTCATACACCCGAAAAGCTGCTGCCGCAGCTCGATATCTCAGTGGTCGTCCGGCGGCAGCACGTGCCGAGCTTTCTCGTTGGGTGAATCTCGTAGCCGAGGACGAGCTGGTGGATCATCTGCTACTACAGTCGAGGAAAATGTCCTTTGTCCACTACTACTGTGTTGACGTTGTTCTGTACCTGTTCGCTCAATTGCTAGCTTGTTTATACTTTGTCGTCCGAATCGTCAGATTTGTAGTAACTAGGATTGTCGTTGTATTACGAAAAAGGAAGGTTGATTAGCCTCGTCAGTTATGTAGGATAAAAAGCTATGTGTAAAGTATTTCATTACCAAAGCTGGCTCTTTATCTGAACCTTCTCATGTGTATCGAATACGGTGAACTCTGTCGTCTCAGGCGCTCACGTCGAGCAGATCAGGCAGACCGTGGAATAACGGCTATTTCGATTAAGTAAAAGTAATGTGCGTTCTAGACCCGGAAATACATTACCAGTTGAGTTACACTCAATTTAGTAGAAAAACGAAGTTCTTGAAGGCCCACTAACTTCCATATCGAGACTTTTCACGGCGTTTTCATCCCACTTTGCCGTCATTGATGCACTGCTAATTTGAGAAAAAGAGCAAGTTTTTCTACAGAAGACAGCTTTGCTTCCTAATCCACTGCTGAAGTTGCTGTGTTTCTCTGACGTTTTAGCAGCTCGGACTTATTCAATTCCTTGAAGAGGGCAAATATGTAGGACGTTATTTTACCAAACATCTTTTGTCATCTACAGATAGTGAGTCAGTCAGTCTTACATTTTTTTTACAGTCCTGCAGAATGCTGCTCTTAAGAAACTTAGCGAGTTTGGAGCGCCTTACATTATATTAGGTTGGTGCACCAAAAGTTTTGAAAATTTTTCAAAATTTAACAGGAACTTCTAAGGACTGCTTGGTGCTACGTAGTTGTAGCACAAACATTCTAGAATATTTTGCATACATGACAACTTGCTTTTGAGAGCATATAAATACTACGACTGTAGCGAAGTGTGACTGACTCCGTGACTCGGACAAGGCTTCGCGACTGACTATCGCTCAGTCTCTCCTTGTTCTTTTCCCAATAAGCACTTTCTCGAGAATGTCGTCACGCGAGATAAATCCTGAGTCTTCCTCGTTAACCATACTCGGTAGGCCCAGTGGCTCCCTCAAGGAGAACCACAACCTCAAGGCGAACATTCACAAGAGGAAGGTAATGCTGTGCTATTGATGGGATTCTCGAGAAGCGCCCTATCGTGAGCTCCTTGACGACGGCACCGCAGTAACAGCAGGCATCTACGCTACACAGCTGTAAAAGCTGAGCGGGATCTTGTCTCGCAAACCGCGAGGGCAGAGGAATGTTCACCTTCTTCACGACAATGCTCGCCCCCACTTTGTATGTAGTATGTAGTATCACTGAGCTAAGGACAAAGATAGCTGCTCTACTTGTACAGCTTTTTTCCCTACCTGGGAGTACAAAAGGCTCGCAGTACGTACAGTATATAGTATGAAAGGGCGATCTATTCGTCCCTCACTACTGGTACTCCCTTAGTGAAACGGTCCCCCATTACTGGTACTGGTGCCCATCAATGGTCCCCCTTAGCCGACGACGTCTTCGACACGTCTACGTGAATTCTCAAACACGTTGAGCGACGTCTTTCGCACGTCTTCTCAGTCGCAGGCACGTCTCGCGACGTATTCAGCACGACTTCCGAATCCCCTGGCACGTAGAAGACGTCTGGGTATTTTCCGCTATTTTCGCGCCGCGTAATTTGATCAGTATAGATTGACGCTGATCGATATTGAAAAACGAATTTCAGATTCGTGTTGTGCGACCTAGACTACCTCCAGGGCTGAAGTTTCCAGGCAGGTGGAAGACGTCTACGTATTTTTCGCTATTTTTGTGTCGTAATTTTCCCCCTATTTCCCCCCCCCCCCCGATTTTCTCCCTGTTTCATGGCTAACTTCAGCGTTGGCGCAAATCGATGGTATGACTCATCTCAATGCGCGTATATATATAGTGTGATGACAACGTGATCAATAACGATTAATAGCCACCGATGCAACAGAAACGGATATCAGATAAGTGTTCAGCGACCTCAATTAGACCAGAGCTGAAGTTTTCAGGCAGGTGGAAGAAGTCTGGATATTTTCCGCTATTTTCGCGACCCGTAATTTGATCAATATCGATTGATGGCAATCGATACTTCAAAAACGAACTTCAGATTCGTGTTCAGCGACCTCGATTGCCCCACGGCCGAAGTTCGCAGGCAGCGAGAAGACGTCTGGGTATTTACTCTACTCTCATGTCGCAATTCCCCCCCCCCCCCCCTATTTTATAATTTCTGCTGCGGCGCCGATCGATAGTATGACTCATCGCTTAGCGCGTTGTTATAGAGTATGATACATAGTTTGTAAGGAAAGTTCTATAAATTTTGCTCCTCCACTGTGTAAAACCACACTTAGTTATTATAGCCTACTATCCGTTCAGCATCTAAAGCCTCTTATAAAGCAAAAGACATGCAATGTCCAAAATACGGTTTTTCGCTTTATGCAACATAAGTTAGTCGAAAACCAAGGGATGCAACTGAGGTTGCAAGAGGAAGGTACACCAAATAAGGCAGAGAGCTTTACTTTTACATAGATCGGCGCTCTTCTAAGATCACCGGAAATGTTAAAAGGCAAACAATTACCGTAGTGATCCACTCTAGTTAATCGTGGACACCTAAGGGAATCAAACGCAAAGGTTTAGTGAAAACTGGCGGAGCAGATGTCTAAAGACTAAAGATGTAGACGTTTCCTTTTCAGTATCATTAATAGGGATCGATACCCTCTTCGCACTTATCACAACAGGCGATCGATCTGTCAGAATTAATCGCTTTCTAATTTCTTCCCTGTCCTTCCCAATTTTGTAGGGAGTGTGATAAAACTCGTTCTTGTTATCAGTATGGTGTATTGCTGACCGCAGCTCTCAATATGTCATTGCTGTGCACATCCTTATAACGGAAAGCACCCCCAAAATGAGCACTTCTCAACAACTTCTTTACATTCATGCTGTTCATGTTGGGAAATCCTTTGGGTGAAATGCGAAAGCAATACAATTTCTTTCAGGCAATGCTCAAGCCTCTCTGTTTGAACCAAAAATGCGATTACCTAGAGTTGCTTGTAAAAATAAAAAATTAACGATTTTCCCATCGTCACAGTCGGGCAATCGTCATACGCTGGTGTTGAATCCGTCCAGTGTACAGTTGAAAGTAGCACCCGCAATGAAGACGTTCGATCTGGGTTGCCACAGCCTCGCGACCGAGAAATAAATGGCACTGAACCACTGTAAACTTAAACAGTTAATATCTCGGCTTGCAGGGAAGTCTATTAATCGAAATAAAAACCTTCTGATTCTATACATCTTTGCCAACGTGACACAAGCTTTTTTATCCCAGTAGCATAAAAATCAGAAGTTCTGGAATTGACGAAATCTTCGACGGCACTTTCAGCATCCTGTTGGTATTTGAATATTTTCCCTACCAAGAAGTCGCCAAGATGCTTGAAGAAATGGTAGTCTGTTGGGGATGGGTCGGGAGAAAACGGAGGATGTGGTAGAGTTTCAATGCTCAGCTCATTCAATTTCTGCAACGTCATTCGTGCTACATGGGGGCGAGCATTGTCGTGCAGAAGGAGAACTCGCCTTCGGTTTACCAAGGCCGGCCGGATATCCTTCAACTTTTTCATCATTTCTTCAATTTCAATGCAGTACTTCTCTGCCGTGATGGATTCACCGGGAGGGAGGAAGCTGTGGTGAATAATTCCCAGCGAACACCACCATATTGTCACCATTACTTTCTTTTGGTGCAATTCCGGCTTCGCAAAAACCTTGGGGCTCTCATCGCTGTCCACCCACTGTGCCGATCGTCGCCTGTTGTCGTACATTATCCATTTCTCGTCACAGGTTACGATGCGATCAAGGAATGGGTCCGTTTCGTTCCGTAGAAGCAGTGCGGACGAGATCTCATATCGTCGGTTTCTTTGCTCCTCAGACAGCTCGTGAGGCACCCGTCTTTCCAGCTTTTTGGTCTTTCCAATTTCCTTCAGATGCCGGGCAGCTGTGTTGTGACTGACGCCAAGAACCTTCGCTATCTCCCTGGTACCTTTGTGCGGACCCTCCTCTACCACATCTCTCAGCTTGTCCTCATCAACATCACTATGCCTCCCACGACCTTCATGTTCTTCCAAGCTCTCATCTCCATTCCGGAACTTCTGATACCAACGATACGCCGTCCGAATTGTGGAACATCCTTGACCGAATGCTTCTCGTCCGCCTCCTTAGCTGTAGTGCCCAACTTGAATTCATACAAGTAAATGCCTCGGATTACCCTTTTGTCCATCTGCAAAAAAGTCAATAAAACTCTAAAGTTTCCCCACTTTTACATAGAAAATTTGGTACTCTCCGGTAGAGCAAAGTTTGCGCTTCTAAATGATATGCCACATGCTACGGTTTGTTCTTGATCAAACGCGTAAAGACGCGCCAAAAAATGGCGCGAGCCAGTGCCATTTAATTCGTTACAACCTGATATGTACTAGATTGCGCACTAGGTCCCGTCGTTTTTACATTTTATTCTGAATTTTGTTGAAAGTCTTGCACAATGTTATATACCACTCGGAAGGAAATGATGAGAATGTGTATTTTGCTTTTTTTCCCATTTCTTCTTTCAATTTTTTACGTAATAGAATCGCCGAATAGTTCTGTTTTTAAAGCAAGGCTGAAAAAAATAAACCTGATTTCTGTTCTACAAATAAGAGATTTAGACGTTCTGTAAATCAAAGTTAGATTACCTTTACCGGACTTCTTTTTCGCTAAATCTGTTTCAGTAATTTAAAGAAAACAAAGACTCATTAATGTTTGCATCTTTTCAGTGTATTACAACTTTTTGCTCCCGAAAAGGCACCGTGAATCACTATTTTATTATCCTTTACAGACAGATGACGTGGAAGATATTTTTTTCCTGGAATGAGTGTTTTTAGCTTTCATCTTTTTACTTACTTCTAATGAATTATTTTACAGCACTTCAACCGCTTCAACCGTTTATACGTCGTTCTGTATATTGTTCTATCCTATACAACATACTACTATATCGATATTCTTCATTTCTACATACTTCTACACACTACTATACTACATATTATACTATGTATATATATGTATATATTCTCATATCTTTGGATATATATGTTCGTTGTATTCACGACTGTATCATGAAGAGCATCCGACTATAAGGATAACAAATAAATAAATAAATAAATTTTTAGGTCACTAAATTGGAAAGTCAAAAAGAAAAGAAATATGACCTTCGCCGACAGCTCCTTCTCTTGCTCACTTTTAATTTTTTTATAGTTATTAGAAAGAGGATGATTTGCTCTACAAGACAATGTGATGTGATGGATGAACAATATAGAGCACTGCGTAGCCCCAGAGCTACACAGATAATCCATTCTCTAGACATCGTACCCTCAGACATACACGTGATCCACAGCCACAGCTGCGAGTCTCGATCCTTCATAGGAATCTAACAGATCCAGTGGAGGGGAAGATCAAGGAAGCGCTTGAAATAAAGGACTGGCCACTGCTCATCAACAAGAAGGATGAAGTGAGGTGTGCAGTGAGCCTTATCAGCCTCTAATGGTAAGGGCTGGTGGTGTGACCTGGGATGATGGCGACACTGAGAGAAGAGAGACCGGTCAATTCCCGCGATTTCATTAGGTTGTCCCATAAGGCCCCTGTTATACTCCCGCGGGAGCTTCCGCGGATGGGCGGAAATCGCGTCGGGACCCCGCGCCGGGCCACTCGTCGCGGCCCGCCACGCTCGCCTCCGCCGTGCACCATTGGTCCGCGGACGTTCCGCGGATGCTCCCGCGGGAGTATAACAGAGGCCTAAGACCCCGCCGTTTTTTTCAACGATTCATTGCGGATTTCGCCGGCGGACTCTTGCATAGCGCTGTACAGGTTTCGAAAGGGAATGATTTTCTCAATCAGAACGTGTACTGCATTTCTTTTTCAACCTGAATTTTGTCATTTTTAGGCCATTAAAATGAAAAGTGAAAATTGGAAAAGTGGCCATCGTGCGCGCTTGTTCTCTCAGCTAAGGTTTTGAATTTTTGCGCAGTTTTTCAAAGCATTTGTAAGAAAATGTTATGTACTACAAGAGAACATGTTGGCCCCATTTGCTCATTTGTCCTTTATTGATTTTTTAGGTCATCAAACTGGAAGTTCCGACGTTTTCGTCCGACTTTTTACCGACAGCTCCGTTCTATTGTTGGATTTTTTGCTTGGTGTTATATGTCGTTCGAATGAGGATGTCTTGCTCTATGAGAATTTGTGTCACGTTTATTGGCTCGTGCTGATTTCTGTCGAATATCAACAACTGAACAAGAAGAAGGAGTTGTTGGTGAAGAGGATTTTTCTCTTTTTGGAATGTTGTTGGTATTCGACAGAAACCAGCATGAGCCAGTAAACGCGACACAATTCTTACTGAGCAAGACATCCTCTTCCAAACGACGTATAACACCGTGCAAAAAAGTCCTACCACAGAGCAGGAGCTGTCGGTAAATACAAATCTTCTCCTTCGGACGCTCCAATTTGATGACCAAACAATCAATAAAGGACAAATGAACAAATAGGACCAACATGTATTCTTGCAGTACAGAACATTGTCTTCCAAATGCTATAAAAAACTGCGCAAAAAATTACAAAACTAAGCAGACAGAACAAGTGCGCAAATGGCTACTTTTTCACTTTTTCACTTTTCACCTCAACGACCTAAAAATTGACAAAATTCATCATGAAAAAAAAGAAATGCAACGCAGGATCTGATAAAGCAGATCATTCTCTTTCGAAGGCTGTATAGCGCTATGCAAGAGACCGCCAGCGAAATCCGCAATGAATCGTTGAAAAAACGGCGGGACTTATGGGACAACCTTCTATCATTTTCTCGTCAAACTGAACACTTTTAAAATCAAATTATACACTTCCAAGTAAGCGTGGTGGTTTGAAATAAACCTGAACTTCATAAAAGGCAAGGCTATTTTTTACAATAAAAGAGGAAACCTACGAAAACATTAGAACATTTTTTGTTTAAGGAAAATTTATTACAACTCTCTTTGAAGTTTTTTTTACGTTTTTCGCCTCAGCTGAACACGCTGGTTGAAATTTTATATAAAAATTAGTTTTTAAGGAATAATTGTCAAATAAATTTTCTTTTAAAGCGCAGAAAAGCACAATAATGTAGTTTGTTAAGGCGAGAAATCGCGCCCTGCACTCGGCTAGATCTTTGCTATTTTTATTCGATTGATAGCAAAAATTCTGTTTTCTTGGAGTAATACGAATGAAAAGCTACAACAAAAATAGCCATAAAAACACACATATCTTCACACCCGTGTTTTGGTCAGAAAAATTTACATTATCGTTCAAGTAGAATCGCGACGATCCGATCGTGTGCATGGTGCGGTATCTTTCGAACACACTATATGATTGTGGCATTTCTTCAGTATAAAACAAATTTTACCCACGATTTTTGAAAAAATGAATTTTTTGTAAAATTTCAAGCAGTGTATCAAGCGGTGCACTTATTGGGGCGAGTGAATTAAAAAGTTTAAATGCTAAAGTAAGAGATCATGTACGGCGCAATCTTTTGTCCTAATAAACTATATAATTGCGCCATGATTGAATCTTGGCATGTTCTTTATTTGTGCTGCAGGATCTCGTATAAAGCTGTTGAGCCAATATTGGTATACTTCTTTATTCGGCTTACGTTTCGACGTAACTGCATTCTTCAGAGCCTAGAGAAGACAAAAGGAGTTGGGGAAATTACCCGTCCAAGGGACATTTCAAATTACAGAAGTTCCAGGAGTAAGGTGTAGAATGAGACGAAAAGCGGAGTCAGACAATCCGACTGACATTATGAAACAGTCGAGAGACTGCTAAGTTGCCCTCGGATGCAGAAAGACGTGGATGAATGAGACTCTCCCTTCTGGCCACATCCTCAGCGACATTCTGTTGGCGCCCTCCTAGGCGAAGTCCACAGAGGTCGGCAAATGGAGCCAGCTCCTGGATAGCTGCCATTCACTCCTCTTTCCTATTGATTGGGGGTTCTTGAACGCAGGCTACTACGCCCCCAGGGCGCTGCGATATGCGACTCGCGTGCAAAGATCGTCACCTCCACCCAATCGCTGTGCTATTGTGGATTTGCAGTCTGTGCTCTCCCAAGGGAGTAAAGACATTGCACTTATTCAACTCATCCGCGTGTTCTTTTAACCTGACCCAAAGAGGTCTGCCCGTCTCGCCGATGTATTCTTTCTTGCATTCGGTGCAAGTCATGAGATACACGTTGTGCAAGTGTTATCATAGAGACGGTTCCTAGCATGTCGAGCCTTGCATGTTTATCGAATTCCGCCCTGCGAACACAGTCCCGTATTTGTATGCTTAGTTCATCCGTGATAAAGGACACCGAGAGGAAAACTTTGGTAAATTCTTCTTCAGAAGAGTCTATTGGTGTTACTGGTGGTCGGCGACCTCTTCTAGGCATGTTTTCAGGTACATATCCATTTGATAACGCAATGTGGGATGCCATTGCCGTTGACGAAGACTTCAAGTCGTCGTTGGAAGATACCGAGGGAGCAGTAACCTGCGAACAGTAACCTTTTTAGTACTGCGCGAATGTGCTAAACGGAAGTGCACGATGATGTCCTTGTTACTGGGCTTCCGATACCACCTAGTTTGGAAGGTGCTCTGAGAGAGATGGACTTCTTCTTTGAGGAACGGCAACCACTGATCTGTCGGTCCGTGGTCCCTTGTTAGCTTAATGTGCTCGGCTTGTTAATTGAGAAAATCGAAATAGTGTTCATTTCTTTTGCGTGGGGCACACGATGAGGTAGTCTATATGCAGACAGTACAGTAAAGTCTGCGCTCCAGCATGGGTCTCTCTATTTTGGCACAAATGTATGGCCAGCACAGGAGCTAGACGCTGACCATGACCAGCCGTCTGACTTGCCTGTAGTACTCGTCGGACCACTTGAAGATTTTGCATTGAAGACACTCATTTATGAGCGTCATTACTTGAGCAACACTAAGCCCAAAAAACGCAATATGGTCCTGGTGATCCACAATCATTTCGTGTACAGCCTGTATAGCATCGTCATTGGAGACATTTGTGTACAGAGAATGACATCAAATGACTCCATCCCAGAGCTACCCTCGAAGTGTGTGTTTCGGAGTTCACCCAAGAACGCAACAGTACTGGGAAGGTGGGCAGGTGCGAATTTTAATAACTGCGTAAGAACCAAGTTCAATAGCCACGAAATACGATCTGCTGGCCCACCAATGCTACTTATGATAGGACGCACCTTATACTGCGTGGGATCGCTAGCGTCACTCCTTGCGGTAGCTTGTGGGTCTTGGTGAGGACGTACAGAACTGGGCAGACAGGACGTTCACACGTTAGGCGCGCTATAAAGCTTCTAGGCAGTTTCGCTGTTTTTGCAATGTCGCTCCACTTTCGGTTAAGAGAGCGGCATTGTTTAGCAAACTCTTCTGGTGTAGAGCGACTGTAGACGCTAGTGTCCTGGAGTTGATGTCTTGTGATACTCCTATCAAGATGGTGTGGGAGAATCACAAACTCCCTCCTTTATCACTAACGCTCACCTTAATAGCTCCCGACACCGTCATATCTCTGAATTCCCTCAAGCCACTGTGCTGGTTAATTGTTAAATTTGGAGGTGTCCGCATGGTCATGTTTCTCTGCAGAACCTTGAGTAAGGAAGTAGCTAAAACGCAAAATTTTCTATCGATCATCCAATTAGGCTTCTGTGCACGAAGGAAGGAACTGGGGAAAGGTGGAATCGCCGCAATACTTCCGGTATCTGGCTGGTTTCCTTGCGCATTGGTATTTACCCCGCAGCGCAGTTGATCTCGTAGCACTGTAAGCTGCCGACAAAGTTGCGTGTTAACCCATGCGACAGAGAAGGGGAGAAACTAGGGTCCATTTCCAGTGCTGCAAGTGCCTCGAGCGATAGAGAGACATCGCCTATGACAGTGACCCTCTCGGAGCGTTCCACATCCAGAAATTCTCCATGACCGGGGGGAGAATTGGTGGTTTTGCCGCCTCCACGATTGCTTATTGCACTCACCAGCTCCTAAAACCTTCGCTGCAACATCGCTTTAATTCTAGAGCGAATAACATTACAAACCTTATATAATTGCTACTTTCCTGCGCTTTGACAGAAAACTAAATTAATTATTTTTCCTTGAAAATAAAGTTTTTATATAATTTCAAAAAGTTTGTTTGCCTACTGGGGCAAGTGAATAAAATGTTTTTAAGAAAGTTATAATAGATTTCCCTTAAAGAAAATTACTCTAACAGTGCTTTAACACATTTGTGTAACAATGCTAACGCAGTAACAATGCTTTAACACACACAAATGTGTTAAAGCATTGTTACTAGTAAGGTCTTCAGCTTAACCGGTTCCATGCTGATATCAGCGGCCGGCCCATCCCCATATCACGGGTGGGTGCTGACAGACCTCGAGGATATCGCGGATGTTACGTGCGGTCAAACAGCGCCGGTGGTGTAAGGCGAACATCGCTGCCCGGAAAGCAGAAGATGCGGGTTCGAGTCCCGCCTGGCGCAAGAGTTTTGATCGCAACAAAACATCCTGTAACAACATACTCTAACAGTGTTTGGGAGTCTCCGATTTAACCCGGAGGACGCTCGCTTTAATATGGAAAATGTTCAGTTTGATTATAAAAGCGTTAAGCTACTTAGGAGAGTAGTTAATATGATTTCGGAACGCCCAGCTTGACGTGAAAATGGTATATACAAGCACTGATGATATGAAGTTGACTGCAGCTGTTGACCAAGATTGGTATCAACCTTTATTCTGGCTAACGTTTCGGCAATGTCGCCTTCGTCAGAGCCTGGAAGAGTCGAAGTAACATTTGGAAACTATTCGCCCAAACACCATTTCATCTTACAGAAACTAATTCCTAAGGAAACAAGGAGACAAGGAGCGACGTAGTAGAAACCAGCAACGCTAACCTTTACGGTGGAGGTCGAGATGGTCCACCAGTCACCCTTAGTTGGAGGTGGGCTAACTCAGGTGGGTGGGCGAGCTTATATTTACGGACCGCCTGCCCCGGGGACCCCCTTGAGCACGACCACGTAGGTCAAACCCGCAGAGATCGACGAAGGGCGCCAGTTCTTGCGTCACCGCGATGCACTCCTCCTTGCGGTTGATTTTTGGATTTTGGGCAGCGATCCAAAACGCTTCGAGTGTTCTGCGTGCCGAGATGTCGCGCTCGCGCGCCAATATCGTCACAGCCACCTCAACCATTGCGCCACCATGGCTTCGGACCCTGTGCTCCCCCAAAGGGGTCGAGACATTGGACTTCCTTAGGCCGTCCAAGTGCTCCTTTACCCTTGTACAAAGGGGTCTGCCCGTCTCCCCTATATACCCCTCTCCACATTGACTGCAGGTAATGAGATACACCACCCCCGATGTCATGCAGTCTCCTTCGCTTCCAAACGGGCAGATAACACAGGATGGCGTGGTGCATGTCCTGTCGTACAGCCGATTCCGGACTAGTTGCCCCTTTAGGTTGGTGGGAGGAACCTCTATCACTCTCACCAGCTCCTCTAGGCCTGCCTTGCGTAGGCATGTGCGGACGGCCGCACTTATTTCGTCTGTCCAAAAAGGGATGCAGAAGGGTATTTTCCATCGTCCTGACGATGAGCCGCCGCCACAGCTCGCCGTCTCCGCCATCCCTGAAACCTTTCCGCGGGTTACCCGTTTGTTCTGGCAATACAACTCGCCAGATTCTTTGACGTGGCTTTCTGCTCCGCATCAGACGAAACTAAGGCCGCTGTTCGATACATCTTTCGAACTATTCCTCTCTTCGTACTGGTCGGATGAGAGGATTGAAAGTGGACAAGGATATTTTTGTTGCTCGGCTTACGGTACCACCTCGTCCTGAAAACTCCTCCAGAGAGGCAAATCTGCACGTTCAAAAATGGAAGCCAGCTTTCTGTAGGTACTTCTCTAGTGAGCTTTATATGCTCCGACTGTTCGTTCAGCAGGTGAAAACAGGTGTCCATCTCAGATTTAGTGGAACACATGGTATATACAAGCGATTTTTGTGCTGCACAGGCATTACCCCCGTGGAGAGCAGAACGGAGAATACCTCAATTGCTTTGCGCTTCGACGTTTGAGCCTCGTGCCCCAGTATCTCCTCCACAACTCCAAATTCGTCCTCGTTATGTCAATTGATTCTATGGTAGCTTAGGGTAGTGAATGCCTTACGCCTCTCATTCATGTCCAGACGGTTCTTCATGTTTACATGCAGAAGACGCTGATGTACTCCTTTGTGCACGTTCGGCAGGACATCAAGTGGGCTACACCCGATACGATGCAGTTACATTGTTTTACATTTGTGAAAACCACACAGATAGGTATGTCACAAAAGCGCTAATAAAGCCGATTGCGGGCTAACTTTGCCACAAAGCGGAAAACCATTATAAGTGCGGTGGGTCTCGTAGACGCAAGAAATGCTTACCTAATGAGATAGAACCCAGTGGCAAGCCACCTCCTCGCACAACATACAGTAGGTAGTCTGACGGCCTTTCGAGGGGCCTTCCTGACTTGAAGGCTGATAATGACATGAAGAATGGCAGTGATATGAAGACGTTGGAGTGAGAGTCTGCAAAGATCCAGGAAGGAAGATAGCTCATTATTAATGGCCGGGCATTCATCCCTTCCATTCGTTGTTGACGTTTCGCAGTAATCCAAAACGTCTGTAAAGGCTAACAACCAAATGCCTAGATGACCCTAAGGATCTTAGGAGCTCAGATATGGCGACCCCTTTTGGTGCGCGCAGGGTGGAGGACCAATCTGGAGAAGAGTTCGCAGTCTTGATAAAGCTACTGGCATGAGAACCTAAAACTTCGGCACGCAGAACTTTAGAGGCGTTTTGGATCACTGTGAAAAATCCAAAAATGAATCGAAAATATGAATGTCTCGCCATCACCAATGCGTTTTCTCCCTTCCTCAGCCTTTGCAGACTCTGATTTCAACGTCTTTAAAATCCTTATCATTCTTAAAGTCGGGAAGGCCCCTCCCCAGACCGTCAGGCTACCCACTGCGGAGGTAGCCTGCTATCAGGTCCCTTCGTAGGTGAGCATTTCTTGAATCTACGTCTAGCCGATTAAAGCACCACTGTCTTGGATTTGGCTAAAATCAAACCGCAGTGGCCAGGAGGGAAGTGCTGCCCTCAATACTATTAATGTACGACGAATGAGCAGTATAACTATATACTATATACTTCCTGACTTGAAGGCTGATAATGACATGAAGAATGGCAGTGATATGAAGACGTTGGAGTGAGAGTCTGCAAAGATCCAGGAAGGAAGATAGCTCATTATTAAAAACTATATAAAAAAATATATATATAAAAACTATATAAAAACTATATACTCATTCACCACTGGTTTCACTGACGTGTAGTGATAGCACAATCGCTACACTCAGGCGGTGGAGCATCGTGTGAGCTCTTCTTCACCTTTCGGGTTTTCGCATTGTGTTTCCGGCATCAGGTCGGAAACGCTAGCGTGGGTGAGGCGATTAGTCGGGTAGGTTGCAGAGATAAAGCCTCAAACCGTTTTTAGGCCTCTGAAGACGACAAGACGGTCGAAACGTCAGGTCAATTACGTTCCACCTAATACCATCGTGGCAAGCAGTACTATAAACATTGTGAACACCACAACGGATTGTGCACGATACTCCGACAAAGGCACTGATACGTCAAAAATGCCACAGCCTCTTTGGTGCTCGGCGTGCTACTGTACCGTTTAAAGCCTATCAGCAGTCAGCACAACTTTTATATTACTTAGTATCATTTTACTTCATTTCACTTCAGACAATCCTGGCTCCAACACTTGACCCACATGTGAGTATGTCGGAGCACACCGTGTCAGCTCATTTGATACCTTATCGATCCAAGTATCTGAATGACGAAGGCCTTTCGAAGCTCGAGTAAGCCAGGTAGTACCCATTATTCGTTTACATTTTCTGAAACTGATGTTCAGCATCAAGGGAGAGACGCTTTGGAATACGCCAGTCGAATCCAGATGCGTAAGTATGGAAGACTACGAAATTTTTATTAACAGACGTCTGGAGATATGTAAAGGTAAGGAAATTCTGTTGAAAGAAGAACGAGTGCACAGGATGGAAAAATGAAATCTGAATAGCTGCCGTAAACTGAAAGACTTACTGTTCGCGCTTCAATACCGAAAGTTTATTTATTTATTTGCTTTGCATGGTGTATAATGATCAGCAATTAAACAACATGGACACGGTGTGGTGACAAAACAGTAAAAAATTGAACAAAAAAACTAAAAATTAAATCTCTTTACAACACATCCTAGAGTTTTATGATGATAGTTGGTAAAGGCAACATTTAACTAGCAAGAAGAAACCAATCTGAATAAACTACGGAAAAATGCAGAGCCAGGGGTTTGTAGAGTGAGTAATTCAATGGGAAGCGAGCAGTGGCCCGCCAACATTGCAAGCTGCGAGAGATAATGGCTCTGGATACCATTTTATTAGGTCCGTCGCTCCTATGGAAGCCCACACGGCGGCTGCTAAGAGAAGCAGAAGAAGGGGTCAAATGAGAATTCCTCAAGGGCAGCAAGATTGAGGTTGATTGGAAAATATAAGAAGAAAAAAGCAAGTAAAACAAGGGAAAGAATTGCAAGAGTTAAGTAAATATCAGCACAGAAATCGAATAAACTAACTCAGAGCAAATTAATAAACTAAGCACCAAGCGAACAAAATTAAGAAAAAACGGTAGCAGTTGCATTAAATTCTACGATGTAAAGCCCGGCAACAGAAAGGAGAAGCAATGGTTGCATATATTAAAGAAACACTCTCCAAATACAGAGTTGAGAGTAGGTTTATTTTCCTCAACCATCTACGAAAAACATTGGTATTTGGAGCATCTAAATGCTCCAGGCAGCATTTGCAGCCACGATAGAAAAGCGAATTAAAGACTTTCTCACGATGTTTTTTCTTCAATTTATGGTAGTGAAAAAGGTAATGATTTCAATAACCCACCGTTGGCAAGAAAATTCAAAATTTGCTAGCTCTAAGTCTCAATTCACGTACACACCTATAAAATAGAAATTTTTGGAAAGTCTTTTCACTTTTTCAATTTTGGACTGGGCCTTTTCTGTAAAAGTACTCCAGTATATATATATATATATATATATATATATATATATATATATATATATATATATATATACAATAAAGGTCATGGAACATATAATGCGAGAAAAGCTGATCCAAAAAAGATCCATTCCTCCCCCCAACAACACGGTTTCGTTGCTGGTGCCTCTGCTCGGCCTCGCAACTCTCGGACTTCATTTTTGATTGGAATCTTCCAATAAATAATCATTTGCTTCAATTTCTCAAAAGGTCTCAAAAGGTTTTAACAAAGTATCTCATAAGAAACTTCTAGCAAAACTTTGTCAAGAGGTACATATCTCCTAATGCCCTCTCGACAGAATCCTGGATTCACTCCTATTTGAGTGGTAGACGTATGCATGCTAAGGCAGGAAATTCCTTCTCAAGATGCTATGATTGTATAAGTGGGGTGCCTCAGGGAGGCATTGTATTTGATATTATTCCTTGTACACTTGCAATCTGATTGCAGACCCTTGTATGACGATGCAAGTGTACGCTGATGATATAAAGATTTACGGGGCTTATAATTGTGACAATAACATTCAGGTCTATCAAGCTTTATCTCAGTCCATCAACAATATGATGGAGTGGGGCAACGCTTGGGAGCTACCTGTGAATCTTAAAAAAACGTCAGTTTTCCATATTGTGGATTCGGACAACAACGAGCACAGTTTCAATAAATGTGTTCTGAGCTCCATATCTGAGGTTAGAGACCTTGAAGTTGTTTTAGATTCGTGGATTACCTTTTGAAAATCACATTAACACTGTTGTGCAAAAAGCTTTTTTACCACAATTTTTTTGATTCGCAGAAATACCAGTTGTGATGACAGCTGATTAGTTTATATAAGTCATATGTCATCTCTATTCTAGAGTACTGCTCTAATGGATCAGCTTTTCTCGCATTATATGTTCCATGACCTTTATTGTATATATATATATATATATATATATATACTATTTTTTCTCCTCTTTTTTCTACCAAACTGGACGCTCCTAAACTCCTAAACAAATTTGATGCTCCAAAAATCAAAGCGAACGTCTTCTAAATCGAAACGAGTTTTTATAAGTTATACTACAGATTTTACGAGATGCTTAAAATAACTTTTCGTTCATGGAAAATTTGGCATAACTTTCTATGCAGTTTTTATTAAATTTTAGAGAAAAAATAGTGAATTTAAATTTGTTTTTAAGCGCAACAAGGGCGAAATCGTTTGACGCGGTAAAAGAGCAGGTCGCGCTATGCATACGGCCAGATCCTCTCGAGTTATATTTGATTTAGAATACATGCTGCTCACTCGTAACAGCGTAACAGTTCTTCGAACTTGCTGTACCGCTTACATTTGTGTATCTCAATGCAAACATGATTTTTGCTTTAAACCGAATAAAAATTGCGACGATCTTGTCAAGTACCTGGTACGGTCTCATCTTGTAGTACGTATTGCATGGGTTTGGCGCCCATGTAAACGGGATACGGGTTCGCTCCCTGCTCCGCGTAGGCGAATCGGCTAAGGGTTGTTGAGCGCGGCACCCTTTTTTCTTCTGTGAAGTTGGTATCATCTATTAGCTTCATCAGATTGGCAGCGGAAGACGGAAGACAGCCGGGCAGTTGAAAGACGAAAAGAAGAATAACACTCATAACGGACGACTCGCAGCTCGCGACTGACTATGAACTGAGAATGAGGGGTATTTATAGCTACACGAAAAAAAGGGGAGCTAAATGACGCTCCTGAGTCAGGAGATAGTACAACATGATCGGAGTTACCATACGACAATAGACATCGCGAGACAGTGAGCAACATTGATTACAATAGATAGTACGTGAAAGGAGGAATAAGGCATACATGGCAACGGCATACAAGAAACAATATCGATTTGCGTGGGCTGATCTCTTTTCAAGTATACAGGAATGTTTATTGCTTCCTTGCGCATTGAAAATTTTTTAATTCGATAGTTCTCCTTAAGAACAATCTTTTTATAGAATTTCAAACGCTGTCTCGACCAAGTGGGAAGGTAAATCAGGAAATTTCAAAGAAAGTTATACTAAATTTTCCTCAAACAAAAATTATTGAAACCCTCCTAGAGTCTGTTAGTGTCTTTGTTATAGCCGTTCACCAAGATTGCTATCCAATTTTTATTCGGAGAAGTCGGATCGGATTTCGGCGACTTTCGACTTCGAGCCTGGATTAGTCGGAAACGCCTACAACAATAGTAGACCAAACATCATCTCAGGGTACAGGGTACTAATCTCAACAAAAATAGAGACACGAGCCTATACCATCTGGGGTCTCTCAGTTTTTAAAGAAAACACTAAACTGCTCAGCCTAAGGACGAGGAAGTCACTTTTGATGAGGGATCATCGATTGAGAATGTGAAGCAGATCCGAGACTTGGGATTTTGTATAACCAGGGATCTGGGGTACGACTATGATCGCGAACAATTACCAAAGTCCTCATCACAGCCTTCAAATGTTTCTTTAGGCCCATCATGAAGAATGGCGCAATGATTTTTAATCCATCAAAGAAGAAAAGCATACGGAATCTATTAGGTTGTAACGAAATAAATTTCACTGAACCACTGTAAATTTAAACAGTTAATATCTCGGCTTGTAGTCAAGTTTATTAATCGAAATAAAACCTTCTGATTCTGGACATCTTTGCCAACGTGACACAAGCTTTTTTTATCCCAGTAGCATAAAAATCAGAAGTTCTGGAATTGACGAAATCTTCGAAGGCACTTTCGGCATCCTGTTGGTGTTTGAATATTTTCCCTACCAAGAAGTCGCCAAGAAGCTTGAAGAAATGGTAGTTTGTTGGGGAGAGGTCGGGAGAAAACGGAGGATGTGGTAGAGTTTCAATGCTCAGCTTATTCAATTTCGGCAACGTCATTCGTGCTACATGGGGGGCGAGCATTGTCGTGCAGAAGGAGAACTCGCCTTCGGTTTACCAAGGCCGGCCGGATATCCTTCAACTTTTTCATCATTTCTTCAACTTCAATGCAGTACTTCTCTGCCGTGATGGATTCACCGGCAGGGAGGAAGCTGTGGTGAATAATTCCCAGCGAACACCACCATACTGTCACCATTACTTTCTTTTGGTGCAATTCCGGCTTCGCAAAACCGTTGGGGCTCTCATCGCTGTCCACCCACTGTGCCGATCGTCGCCTGTTGTCGTACGTTATCCATTTCTCGTCACAGGTTACGATGCGATCAAGGAATGGGTCCGTTTCGTTCCGTAGAAGCAGTGCGGACGAGATCTCATATCGTCGGTTTCTTTGCTCCTCAGACAGCTCGTGAGGCACCCGTCTTTCCAGCTTTTTGGTCCTTCCAATTTCCTTCAGATGCTGGGAAGCTGTGTTGTGACTGACGCCAAGAACCTTCGCTATCTCCCTGGTACCCTTGTGTGGACTCCTCTACCACATCTCTCAGCTTGTCCTCATCAACATCACTATGCCTCCCACGACCTTCATGTTCTTCCAAGCTCTCATCTCCATTCCGGAACTTCTGATACCAACGATACGCCGTCCGAATTGTGGAACATCATTGATCGAATGCGGCGTTGATCTTCTCGTCCGCCTCCTTAGCTGTAGTGCCCAGCTTGAATTCATACAAGTAAATGCCTCGGATTACCCTTTTGTCCATCTGCAAAAAAGTCAATAAAACTCTAAAGTTTTCCCACTTTTACATAGAAAATTTGGTACTCACCGGTAGAGCAAAGTTTGCGCTTCTAAATGATATGCCACATGTTACGGTTTGTTCTTGATCAAACGCGTAAAGACGCGCCAAAAAATGGCGCGAGCCAGTGCCATCTAATTCGTTAAAACCTAATAGAAGCTGTACAGAACTGCCTCACAAGAAAACTTTTCATCCGTGAGCAGGGTTTCGTATATGGTCATATGCTTACACCATTAGAGCAGAACTGTATTTTTGGCCCTCATCCACTTGCTTGCAGAAAGCGCAAATTTGATTTTATATGGTTTTACAAAATTCAGCACGGCATTGCGGCTTGTACATGAATGAGTTTCGAGCATCGGGAAAGTCGATTGCTAGAGGAGGTTTACTTAAATTCTTTCCTCCGAAGGCAACGTCAAAATACAGAGATCATTAATTCCCTGTGAGAGCTGCTTCGGATTACTTGAAGCTGTGCAAACGAACTATCCGTTAAATGCTAGACCGCTGGTTAAGCGTTACTTAATGCTTAACCAGCGGTCTAGCATTTAACGGATGAATCCGTTTCCGTCTGCTTATTTTGAGTTTCTGGGTTACTTGTTGGTTTTTCTATTTATTTATGTAATAAGCAAATATTGAGTATACCATTTTCACGTCGAAATGGACACCATTCAAATCAAATTGTACTCTTTTCACGTCAAATTGGACACTCTTTTAAGCTGGCCTATAAACAAAACGAAATTCAATTGAACGTCCAAATCGAGATGAGCTTCTTACAAGTTAAGCCAAAGACTTTCCAAGATGGTTAGAATAAGTTTTTGTTCAAGGAAAGCTTAGAATAACTTTTTTGAATTTTTTTAAACATTTGCTGCCGAATGAGTGAAATAATTTTATAATCTTTTATTTTTTAAGAAAAATTAAAATAAATTTTATGTTAAAAGGCAACAGGGCAGCAATCATGTCCTGCGTCAAAAAAACTGGATCGTGCCATGTGCTCAAAAAGTTCAACACAATGTTTATTTGATGGATAGTGTAAATACTGCTTATATGTGGCAAGAAAGTTAGCACATGTGTGTTTTTTTACAATTGTTTGTGTTGCACCGTTTGTAGATATAAAACTGCATGCAAACAGAAATTTTGCCATCAATCGAGTGAAAATCGCGAATTTTCGGACAGGGGCATGGCGAAATCTCTTTTTTGGCAATATAAAATGGTCGCCTTCTTGCTCTTCAAAACAAGTTTTAATTCTTTGTTTTTCCTCAATTTTTTTTTATAAAATTTCAAACCGTGTTCTCTTATTGGAAAGTACATTAAAACTTCAAAGAAAGTTATATAAAAATTGGACTTTATGGACTCCAGAGGGCGAAGAAAGGTCAAAAAAATTTTCGCCCAAACTTTCCCCCGGAGGGGGGGAGGGGGTTATTTGGGGTGTTGATCACGAATCCGACGTCTGCTTTTAAAATTTCGGCCGGTTACGGTAGGTTACGGTAGGTACGGGTAACTAAGGCTGCCGAGGTTATAATCACCAATTTCGCCCAAACTTCGCCTAGGGGTTATTTCGGGTGCTGATCACGAATCCGACGTCTGCTTTTAAAGTTTCGGCCGATTACGGTAGGTTACGGTAGGTACGGGTTACTAGGGCTGTCGAAATCATAATCACCGATTTTCCCCAAACTTCGCCTAGGGGTTATTTCGGGTGCTGATCACGAATCCGACGTCTGCTTTTAAAATTTCGGCCGGTTACGGTAGGTTACGTAGGTACGGGTAACTAAGGCTGCCGAGGTTATAATCACCGATTTCGCCCAAACTTCGCCTAGGGGTTATTTCGGGTGCTGATCACGAATACAACATCCGTTTTCCGTTTTACGCTGGAGTACGGCAGGTTAGGGAGTGCAGTCGGGAGAGGCGCCGGGTGTTACCTGCACCCGACTCCATGTTCCTCTATCGGATTTTCCTCCCTACCAAGCGTCTCCAGCGTAAAAGGAGAAACGGATGTCATATTCGTGATCAGCACCCCAAATAACCCCCCGGGGCGAAGTTTGGGTGAAATTTGTTTTCGACCTCTCCTCGTTCTCTGGCGTCCGTGGAGTACAATGGTGCCCAAGAATTTTCCTTGAACAAAAGTTATTCTATCCTTTTTGGAGTGTTTCTAGTTTAATGTAGAAAAAGCCCATTTCGATTTGGAAGAGCTCGCTTTGATCTGAAAACCTTAGGATAGCTTAGAAGAGTGTTCAATTTGACGTGAAAAGTGTCCAATTTGACGTGAAAAGTGTCCAATTTGATTTGAAAAGTGTCCAGTTAGACGTGAAAATGGTATATATATATATATATATATATATATATATATATATATATATATATATATAACGATGAAAGTGTAGCTTAACATTTCAGCACGATTGCGCATTAGGCCGCAAAGGTCGCCTGCTATCTGGATGGGCGACCAGCTCTCGCTCGCCATGAGACTGCGAAATGGGTGAGGATCGTGGCTGAAGAGCGCCCAATGGACCACCTGATACTGCAGTCGAGAGACATGTCGTTTATCCAGTACTACAACATCAATGTGTTTGCATATCTATTAGCTCAGCTGATACTTGTTCTGTGGTTATTCCTATGAGTTGGGCGACTGATTATTAGTAAAGCAGCCTTGCTATTAAAAAAACGGAAAGTAGAATAAAATTTTGGTCTTGTTAAGGTGTTTTGGAAGGACGACTACCGCCAGCCGATTCTGAATTAGAATTTGGCAACAAGCGCTGCCTTTCGATATTTTCGACCATCTCGCTGGAGGTCTTCCTCGAGGACGCTTGCACTCTCTTGGAATCCACTCCGCTGTTCTTCTTGTCCAGCGGTCGTCCGTGCTTCGCATGATATGACCGGCCTATCGATGCTTCATCTTCGATGCGTATTCCGCCGGGTCTCTTAGTCGTGACATCGTGCGTAAATCGGAACTGTGAAGGCCAGCTCGGTGTTGTGATGACCGGCTAAACTTGAGAAGACATCTTTCGAGCGCTCTGTGAGTAATGGAATCCTTCCAGGCTAGTATTCGGAGTTCTATGTTGTAGTGCTCTGTCGAAGTTCAGCAACATGTGGAGTTCTATACAACCACTGTTCCACAGAGTGTGATATGAATAGTTGCCCAAATTTTGTGACCGAATATGGCAGCAATCAGTGGGTTTAAACCGTATAGAAGGCATTGTTTAAAGGAAACTGTTTTACGAAATATATGGTCTTCAAAATTGCAAGAAGTGCCACATTCAAGAGCATGGCATTATTTCCACGTGTAGCGATGTACTGTCAATATTTTGAAGATCATCGCATTTTCAAAGATTTTGTCGAATCATATGCTATAATATGTATAAGATAAAGCTGGAAACTTTCTGCAGAAAACGCATAAAAAGGTTCAATTTCAAAATTCAAGAAGCAGTGAACTATGAACTGGTAGGTGGTGACCACCTCTAGCAGCTGAAAAATTCAAATGCATTGTCATTGGAGCTAGATACACCGTTGAATTCCGTCTTACAAGCAGGAAGGTGTCACACTGCAGCCAGCTGCTGACTTTTTAATTCTGGCTCCTTAATATATACAATTTTCAAGACGAATTGGACACTGTTTGAAACAAATTGGGCACTTTTCAAGTCAAATCGGACACTTTTAAAGTCGAATTGAACGCTTTTTAAAAGAAACTGGACACTTTTCAAATCAGACTGGACACTTTTCAAGACAAAGTGGGCACGTTTCTCGTTGAATTGGACACTTTTCAAAACAAATTGGACACTATTCAAATCAAATAGGATAGTCTTCTAAACTAGCCTAAGACTTTTAAAATCAAGGCTAACTCCTACAAATTGAAATGGTCTTCTTCTACATTAAGCTAAAGACTCTCCGAAAAGAATGGAATTGAGTAGAGCTTTTTTGTAGTTCTAGTTCACCTACCCAATAAATAAACGCGCTGTTTAAGATTTTGTAAAAAAAATTTAAGAGGAAAACTGTGTCTTAAAGCTTGTTGAAAAAGGAAGACGGCTACTGCCAAAAAATGATTAAGCCATACCCTCGTCCTAGACATCGCGATTTTTATTCGATTGATAGCAGAATTTCTGTATGCAGGGAGCTTTGCACCTGTTAGCGATACAGCATAAACAACTGTGAAGAACACATATATCCTCCTCACTTTCATGGTTCATTTAAGTGGCATTTACACTATCAATCAAATAAATGTTGCGACGAACCTCTAAGTGCATGGCGCGGTCTGATCTTTAAATGCGCTATATATGATTGCTTCATTGTTGTGCTTTAAAGCACATTTTATTTTATGCAGTTTTGAGCAGAATAGCGCATACAGCAGGAACGGCAGCTGAGTAGTCTAAGCGGTCGCAGAATCTAATCACTCAGAGCTAATCACCTGATAGAACTCGTCCTTGTTATCAGTGTGTTGCACTGCGGGCCGCGGTTCTCCATGTTTCACTGCTGTGCACTCTCTTAAGCATCCCAAATATGATATCACTAGCATCTTCTCTACATTCATGCTGTTCATCTTGGAAATTTCTTTGGATGATGTGGGAGTGGGTAGAGGTGTACAAGTTTTTTTTTCAAGCAATGCTAAAGCCTTTGTTCGAACTGAAAATTCGATCACCTAGGGTTACTTGTAAACCTCAAAAGATAATGGTTTTCCCCTGGTCACAGTCGAACAACCGTCATACCGGCAACCGATCTCGGTTGCCACTGCCTCGCGACCGATGTATGTATGTACTAGATTGGGCACTAGGTCCCGCAGTTTTTCACATTTTATTCTGAATTTCGCTGAAACTGCCTCGCATAACGCATATACCATTTGGGAGAGAATGATATGTTCTATCAGAAATTATATCTCGCTTTTTCACCATTTCTTTTGTCAATTTTTAGATCATCAAATAGGAAAGTCAAAAAGAAAAACAAAAATGACCTTTGACGACAGCTCCTTCTCTCTGCTTACGTTTGGGTTTTTTGCGCAAAGTTGTAGTTATTAGAAAGAAGAATTTTCTACAAGACCATATGTAGCGTTCATTTTAATTTTCGTTAACTTTCAAGGCATCAAACTGGAGTGCTCAGAAGGTTAATATTTTGAACAGTTTATACACTTTCATAGCTGCGTCAGGGCGTTGTTGAGAAATGCCGGAAGGTCTTCAGGTGGTCGGATCCGATCCTGTCGAAAGCGTGTGCAGCTTTTCACCCATGGATGGATCTGGGAAGGGAGAGCAGAGGGCTTGGCACATCCAATCTGCGGAAGATGGCACGGGGTCATGTGGAGGTGGCTATCGAAGAGATCGGTGTAGTAGTTGATAACTTTTCCTATTGTCTTTCTGAAATGCTGCTTCTCTTCTAGAAGAACAGCAGTCGACTTATTCCAGTGTGAAGTAGTAAATTTTAGGTACTCGAGATTCGGCAAAATCCATGAAAGCTGTTTGGCTTGGTCCCGATTGGTGAATGTTTTACTAGCGAAAAAGTTCTGAAAGTGTTTTAAAAGGTACTCGTCTGTTGGTGAGAGGTTTGGAGAATATATTGAGTGAGGCAGGACATCAACCCTTAATTCGTTCAATTTTCGAAAAGTGATTTGTGAAACGTGTGGGCGGGCGTTGTCGTGCAAAAGAGTCGGGCCTCTTCTGCTGTCCAATGCTGGCTGAAGTTGACGCAGTTCTCGGTGCATTTCGTCGATTTCCTTGCAGTAGGACTTTGCTGTGATGGTTTGGCCTGGTGCCAAAAAGTTGTACTGGATCACACCAGCCGCCGACCACCACACAACGACCACTACCTTTTTTGGTAGAGGATCGTCTTTAGAAAATGCCTGCGGGGTTCGTGGGCGTCCAGCCACTGTCCGAGACGTTATCCTGTTATCATACAGAATCCGCTTTTCACCACAAGTGATGATTCGATCCAGAAACCGGTCAGTTTTGTTGGGTAAAAGTAGAGAAGAACTAATCTCGAAACGTGACAATTTTTGCCGCTCATTCAACTCGTGGGGCACCCACTTTTCGAGCTTATTCACCTCCTCAAGGCGTTTCGAAGCATCCGCAACGGCAGTTTTACTGACGTCTAGCTCTTCCACGATCCCGCGAACTGTTTGGGATGGTCCAGCCTCCACCAATTTCTTCACGACGTCGTCCAGGATGGCTCTAGGTCGATCTCTACAGGAGTCATCTTCGAGGCTGAAATCTCCGGTCCGAAGTTTCGAAGTTTACTGGACCACTGGCGCGTAGTGCTTTTTCCAACACTATTAGCCCCCACACTCGACTGATTTGTCGAGCCGTCTCGGCTGCGGACTATCCCAATTTGAAGCTGAAATAGGTTGTAACGAAATAAATGGCACTGAACCACTGCAAATTTAAACAGTTAATATCTCGTCCTGTAGGCAAGTTTATTAATCGAAATAAAAACCTTCTGATTCTACACATCCTTGCCAACGTGACACAAGCTTTTTATCCCAGTAGCATAAAAATCAGAAGTTCTGGAATTGACGAAATCTTCGAAGGCACTTTCGGCATCCTGTTGGTATTTGAATATTTTCCCTACCAAGAAGTCGCCAAGATGCTTGAAGAAATGGTAGTCTGTTGGGAGAGGTCGGGAGAAAACGGAGGATGTGGTAGAGTTTCAATGCTCAGCTCATTCAATTTCTGCGACGTCATTCGTGCTACATGGGGGCGAGCATTGTCGTGCAGAAGAGAGCTCGCCTTCGGTTTACCAAGGCCGGCCGGATATCCTTCAACTTTTTCATCATCTCTTCAATTTCAATGCAGAAATTTTCTGCCGTGATAGATTCACCGGGAGGGAGGAAGCTGTGGTGAATAATTCCCAGCGAACACCACCATACTGTCACCATTACTTTCTTTTGGTGCAATTCCGGCTTCGCAAAACCCTTGGGGCTCTCATCGCTGTCCACCCACTGTGCCGATCGTCGCCTGTTGTCATACATTATCCATTTCTCGTCACAGGTTACGATGCGATCAAGGAATGGGTCCGTTTCGTTCCGTAGAAGCAGTGCGGACGAGATCTCATATCGTCGGTTTCTTTGCTCCTCAGACAGCTCGTGAGGCACCCATCTTTACAGCATTTTGGTCTTTCCAATTTCCTTCAGATGCCGGGCAGCTGTGTTGTGACTGACGCCAAGAACCTTCGCTATCTCCCTGGTACCTTTGTGTGGATCCTCCTCTACCACATCTCTCAGCTTGTCCTCATCAACATCACTATGCCTCCCGCGACCTTCATGTCCTTCCAAGCTCTCATCTCCATTCCGGAACATCTGATACCAACGATACGCCGTCCGAATTGTGGAACATCCTTGACCGAATGCGGCGTTGATCTTCTCGTCCGCCTCCTTGGCTGTAGTGCCCAGCTTGAATTCATACAAGTAAATGCCTCGGATTACCCTTTTGTCCATCTGCAAAAAAGTCAATAAAACTCTAAAGTTTTCCCCCTTTTACATAGAAAATTTGGTACTCACCGGTAGAGCAAAGTTTGCGCTTCTAAATGATATGCCACATGTTACGGTTTGTTCTTGATCAAACGCGTAAAGACGCGCCAAAAATGGCGCGAGCCAGTGCCATTTAATTCGTAACAACCTAATAGAATATCGTTCGGAACTGCTCCATCGACATACTTCAATAAGCCCTTCAATAAAAGAAATATGAAGCAACGTTGAAACATAAATTATTTAGTCAGATAGAGCAAAAAATTCTGTATAAAAAAGAAAAGAAAGTAGCATTAATGCGCAAAGAAAGTTGAATTTTTGCTTAATAATAGACGAATGAAAAATAGTAACACAAAACACTGAAAACTTTCCGGGCAAGCTAACACATATGTCATATGTGTGTCATAGGGCATTTCCCGCATGGGACAGTAATTGCAAAAATGCAAGTAATTCCACTTTCAACTGAATAAGATGAAAAAGGAGATCTCGATCTCAATCACATAGTAATCACATGGAAATGAAGGACAGGAAATCTGCCAGCATACTTCGATACTTACTCACTGTCTAGTTCTCGCAAAAGAAAAATCCCGCTTGTTTAAGCTGCCTCCGCAGCTCGGTAATCGACAACTGCGACGGCACGAAATTATTCCTGCAAGGTGACTGAAGGGACTGTGGCGGACTCCCCTTCGCAAAAAACCTTCTCGAAGTAGATACAAAAAGTCTTTCAGCCGGCAGTGCAGATTACGCATCCTAAAGGATTCTAGTTTTTAAAATTCTATCCCAACGAACTCACAAAGACACATAATCGAAACACTGCGTGTAATAAGAGTTCGATGTTAAACATCTAAATTCATATACTTACATACTTTGATACTTTGATGGTCCTTTTGTCGGCTGGAGGTGTTCTCAGCGGGGACCACAACTCTTCCAGACCGCTCGATCTCTGCCTGCTTGCATCCAGTGAGGCAGGCTCCGCTCTCTGAAAGATCTTGAGAATGAGTCTGCCCATCGCGTTGGCGGTCGTCCCAGTGGTCTCCTATGGTCTCTCGGGAGCCATTCTGTGACACGGAGACTCCATCCATCGTCCTTTCGTCGAAGCAGGTGTCCGGCCCAGCGATATTTGGACTTCTTCATGCACTGCAGCGGGTCTCCTAATTGCGACTTCTCCCGTAGCTCCGAGCTTCGTAGGCCTTCTTGCCATTGCTGACGAAGGCTTGTCCTCAGAAGACATCTCTCCAGTGCACGATGCGTAGTTTGCATTGCTCTGGCGATTGTCTTGTTGTCGGGCCAGGTTTCCGTCGCGTAACACATCGCAGGCAGTACAGAGGCGTTGAATATCGAGGCCCTGAGGCCGGCATCCTTGACCTGATCGGTGACTTCGCGAATCGAACTGAAGGCTGCCCATGCTGCGCGCCTCCTGCGGGCGATATCAGGAGCGAGGTCGTTATCCATGTTCAGCTCTCTTCCCAGATAGACGTAGGAGTCGACCTGTTGCAGAGCGACTCCACTTAACCTTATGAGTCCCGTGTCACACCACTGGTTGACCATAAATTGTGTTTTGGACATATTCATGTCCAATCCAATCTTCATACCTGCACATTGAGCTCGTTCAGCATTTCCTCGACTTCTGTTGTGCTGGTAGAGATGTGAACAATATCGTCGGCGAAGCGAAGGTTGCTGATCCGTTTACCGTCGACAAGGTAGCCTTTATCGTCCCAGTTCAAGTCTTTCATGGCATCCTGGAGTGCCGCTGTGAATAGCTTGGGAGAAATCGTGTCTCCCTGCCGTACTCCTTTCCCGATAGGAATCTTAAGCTTTCGATCGAACAGCTGGATGGCAGTCGATGTGTTCGAGAAGCATTCGTCGAGAAGTCGGATGTAGGGCGATGGTATACCAGCGTGCACAAGTGCGTTCAAAACGGCGTTGATTTCCACAGAGTCGAACGCTTTCCGGTAATCCACGAAGACAAGGACAAGTGGGAGGTTGTATTCGCGGCTCCTCTCGATCAGCTGTGAGACAGTCTGAATATGGTCCATGCAGGAGAAATCCTTGCGAAACCCTGCTTGCTCCACTGGCTGATATTCATCCAAGCAACGCTAAAATTCATATAAGTTCTAAGAAATATCGCATGGCGCAGAAATCGACAATTCTAAATGCAGAATTGGGAATAGGGCGCAAAACCGATGACGGTTTAGGTGAAAAAGGCAACTCGTCGACGGTTGACTTTGGCAATGGAGTGCAAGTTTGCAATTTCGAAGATTTTCATGACTCCATCTGAACTATGTACACCAAGCGATATAGCTCAAGTATGCCCTTGGTTTTTTAAATGGTCGACTTTTAGGCGAGTTATATAAAATTATAGCAAAGATAAAATTAGGCAAAAACCGCAAGCTCGCTGTTTCTGCGGCGTCTATCTGTGATGTCGACAAATCAGCATTTTACGCAAGGAAATAAAGTAATAATCGTTTATTAAAAACCGAAGGGCAGAGCTGGATCTCACACCTTCACGGTGTGAGCTGGCTCCGCCTGCGTTGACCCAAGGGCCGAACGTGATCCACTGCTAACGAAGTCTCGGTCTTTCAAGCGTATGGCACCTAAAGCTATTTTATCACATTAGTAACACTCAGAATTGTTACTTAATAACAAAGCAAATTTGGAATGTATGTTGCTCCTAGTTGATGTTATCTCACCTCTGTCTTATACAGAATAATAAATTGATTGATTGATTGTCTATGCAAAAGAAGGGTCCGGTACTGTACAGTAACCACAACAACGTTCAGGAATGCTGCGGTTGATTTTGGTGTTGATTTCTGGGGTCGCTTCAAGCACACGCGGTCTCAACGTCCTGATCTGGAACCCAACTGTTGGCCAGAGTCATGTTCGCTTTCTCGGAAATATTGCCGATGTTCTTGTCAACGATGGGCATAACGTTGTGAGTTTGTGAATGACGATAACTCTTCTTATTCTTATTCAGCTGTGGCGGCACACCCTTAGAAATAGTAATGGTACTGCTGTTTATTTGATGGGATATCTAGGCAGATGTCTACTGCTGTCTCTGTGGTCATCCTGAAACTACTCATTCGATGGAAACGAAACTCATGATATTTGGCTTTTGGAACGAAAAGAAGTGTTGTGGCAGCGCTTACCTCATGCTTCCTGTTTTTACTGAAAACTACCTTGTCCGAGATAAACGCCTCAAAAAGTTAACTGCTTTCAGTATTTCGGATTATTTGCACTTTCGCAGGAGTCAGATCTGCGCGTATCGAGACGTATCGAGTGCGTCGGAAGAAGTACTAGAGAAAGAAGCACTTGTGGGAGTCTTTCTGTAGATGGGAAAGATGAATGCGTTAACCTTTGCAAACTTTGACTCCAACGTCTGCAAATCATTGTTATTCTTCAAGTCATTGCCGGTCTTCAATTCGGAAAGGTCCTTGCCAGACCAGCAGACTAACCAGTGCACGTTGCCGGAGGAGGAAGCCTGCTATCAAGGGCCGGATTCACCAACAATTAAACCCGAGATATAAGGGGTAAAGCTAAGATAAGAGTCAGAGACGCAGGCTTCATCGTTGGTATCTCCTATACCCACGGATTAGTCGTTGATGAATCCGGCCCCAGGCCCTTTCTATCTCACTAGGTAAGCATTTGTTGCGTCTAAATTCTTTCTTGCACTTTTTAATGATTTGCCACCGTTGCCTTGCCTTGTAGCATGGAGGGATAGTTGCGACTGGTTAGATCACTTTGGTATTTGATTTTCCAGGCATTGTAGAATGAGAAAACCCAAACATTAGCAGAATAAAGCATTACGGTCTTGGATTTGAGCACTATGATCACCACAAGGAATTGTACACGATGTTCCAACGAATGCACTGATAGCTCAAAAACTGCCACAGCCTCTTTGCTGCTCGGCCTACTGCTGTACCGTTTAAAGTCTATCAGCAGTCAGCACGACTCTTCTGCATCAGCTATTGCTTATTGTCATTTTACTTCATTTCACTTCAGACAATCCTGTCTCCAATACTTGACCCCCATGTGAGTATGGCAGAGCACACGATGTCATCTCATCTGATACCTTATCACTCCAAGTATCTAAATGACGAAGGCCTTTCGAAGCTCGAGTAAGCCAGGTAGTACCCATTATTAGTTCACGTTTTCTGAAACCGATGTTCAGCATCAAGGGAGAGACGCTTTGGAATACGCCAGTCGAATCCAGATGCGTAAGTATGGAAGACTACGAAATTTTTATTAACAGACATCTTGAGATATGTAAAGGTAAGCAAATTCTATTGATAGAAGAACGAGTGTACTGGATTAAAAAACAAAATCTGTCTAGCTGCCGTAAACTGAAAGCTTACTGCTCGCACTTTAAGAGCGAGCATATATAAAATACCATTTTCACATCGAACTGTATCCTCCTAAGCTCCTAGACAAATTTAATGTCCCTGAAATCAAAGCAAACGTCTTCTAAATCAAAACGAACTTCTAATAGGTTAGGCGACAGATTTTTCGAGTTAGCTAAAGTAGCTTTTTATTCAAGCAAAATTTGATTCTTTGAGTTTTTTAATTTTTAAGGAAAAATAGTGAATTGAAATCTATTTTAAAGCGCAACGAAGAAAAAATCATTCGACGCAATAAAAAGCAGGTCGCGCCATGCGTATGGCCAGATCCTCTCGAGTTATATTCGATTTTGTACAATGCTGTTCTCTTGTAACAACGGTGTGAGGATATGTTCATTTTTCAAAGCTGTTCTTGTTGTACCGTCTTCATTTCTGTATCTCAACACAAATACAATTTTTGCTACTAACCGAATGAAAATCGCGACGATCTGGCGGGAGGCGGCAGCGATACTCATTTTGGTGCGTGCGGTCGCGCGCGCGTACCTCGTCTTGGGCGGGGTTGCTTTTTCTCGCGCGGTGGAGTGGACGAGATTCCCCGACTTTCAGGCCAACATCGTAGTTGGTTTGGAAATGGTGTAAAATTCGAACCATAACATGAACAGAGGAAATGCTGGAAGGGGCATGGTGGGGATAAGATTTTGACAAAGTAGGTGGAGAATAATCCTACAAGAGAGACAGCAGGATAAAACGACGACCCAAGATAGTCTCTGCTGACTTGTTCGGCGCCTTTTCCCAGGCAGCCCATCGTGACGCATCCGTTCGGCGCTGTTCTTGGAGAGCATTATTTGCTGCTTTACTTCATTGTCCGGTGTGATGAGAAAGTTTCTACCGTTAAAAGACTTACTAAGTGAACATTTATAGGCATTTAGAAGGCGGTTTCCGAAGTTCTTTACATATTTTCCTTTGAACGCTTGGCCTTGTGATAAAGCCTTGTGAAGGTTTTCAGGGATAGCTAATACGAGAAACTTTGCTTGTTCAAAAACTGGTCAATGTAGCATCATTCCGTAATTTTCCTCTTAATTTTAATTTCGTTTGCCACTTGATCGTCACCTTTCTCCAATTCCCTATTGGCTAGACGCCTATGTTGTCACCATCCCTCCCTATCGCCAGCAGTCGGACCTGAAAGCGCTCCGCAAAGTGATTCTAGTAGATGGAGCAACGGATGGCAATTTGCCAGGTGCATGGTTTCGTTTCGGGACCGTAGTGGTGCACGGTGCAGCTCGTACGCGTCCACCTCGCGACTGGAGGCGGCACCAGTTGACCGCGGGCGCCGCGACCGCGCGCGTGGCAGCGAATGAGTATCGTTGCTCGCAGCCCGATCTGGCTATGTACCTGGCACGACCTCATCTTGTAGTATGTATTGCATGGGTTCGGCGCCCATGTGTACGGGTTCGCTCCCTCACGTGGCTGCTCCCCGTAGGAGGGTCGGCTAAGGGTTATTGAGCGCTGTCCCGTCTTTCCTTCTGTGAAGTTTGTATTACTCATTTATTAGCTTCAGTAGATCGGCAGCAAAAGTCGAATGCGGCGGACGGAAGACAGCCAGGTAGCCGAAAGACGAAACAGAAGAGTAGCGCTCATAACGGACGGCTCGCAGCTCGCGGCTGATTATGAACTGAGAATGAGGGGTATTTATAGCTACATGAAAAAGGCGGAGCTAAATGTCGCTCTAGAATTAGGAGATAGTACAACATGATCGGAGTGACTATACGACGACAGACATCGCGAGACAGTGAGCAATATTGATCACAATAGATAGTACACGCGTTGAGGAGAGATGAGGCAAACATGGCAACGGCATACAAGAAACAATGTCTGATCTGTTAACAAGTACACTAAATGTTTATTGCTCCCCTGCGCTTGGAAATAAATTTTAATTCCTTATTTCTCTTTAAAAACAATCTTTTTATAGAATTTCAAACAGCGTCTTGACTAAAACGCGAAGGTGAATCAAAAAATTTCAAAGAAAGTTATACTAAATTTTCCTTGAACAGAAATTATTCAAACACTTCTAGAGTCTGTTAGTGTTCTTGTTCTAGCCGTTCGCCAAGATTGTTATCCAATTTTTATTCGGCCTTTCAGCAATTTTCGCCTTCTTCACAGCGCGGAATAATCGGAAATATCTACAACAATACCACCACAACATCATTTCAGAGTACAGAGTACTAAAAACAGAGGCACGAGCCGATACCACACTTCTAAATGGACGACTAACCCTTGAGGTGGATGCCGAGGCGGACCACCAAACGCCGGCAGATGAACGTAGACGTGGGTGAATGAGTTTCAGCCCCACACCGATCCGACTTAACCATCCTGTGCATAAGATCATGAAGATCGCAACTCACAGAGCTATGCGAAGGGTGCCAGCTCTTGGGTTACCGCCAGGCGCTCCTTTTTTCGGTTACCCTGTGGACCTATAGATGCGATCCAAAGCGCTTCTAATGCCCTGCGCTCGATATGTCACTCTCTTGAGCTAAGATCGGCACACAGACCTTCTACGACCAACCACCTGCATGGCATCAGATCCTGTGTTTCTCTACGGGTCTGGACATTAGCTCCTCTGTCTCGAAAAGGCAGCCAGTTCAAGATCGTATCCATGTTAGAATGTGTTATCCTGCGTTGTCTGCCCTGGGAAAGAAGATGATTGAATGACATCAGGTGTGGTCTATCTGATGTCATGCAATAAATATGACGAGAATTACATAAGGGAAACAGGAAGACCAGTCTATCCTACTATATATAAAGCAGCAAGCATGTGTGTGTGTGCGTGCGTGTGTGCGTGTGTGCGTGTGTCACACTGTCCGTCCGTCACACCTGAGCGCGGCAGCCGAACTCCTCGGCAACCGTGCATGGCGAGCCGTAGACGTGCCGAACACGTCGGCGACCGTGCATGGCGAGCCGCAGACGTGCGGAACACGTCGGCAACCGTGCATGGCGAGCCGCAGACGTGCCGAACATGTCGGCGACCGTGCATGGCGAGCCGTAGACGTGCCAAACACATCGGCAACCGTGCATGGCGAGCCGCAGACGTGCCGAACATGTCGGCGGCACAAAACTTCGGCCCTGGGGGTAATCGAGGTCGCTGAACATGAATCTGAAGTCGGATCAATCGATGTCGATCGATATTACCGATTTTTTTGAGGATGGTCTTCAAGTGGCGCCAAACTTCGGCCTTGGGGGTAATCGAGGTCGCTGAACACGAATCTGAAGTCGACCAATCGATATCGATCGATATTATCGATTTTTTGAGGATCGCGTTGAGGAAGATCAGCCGATCCATCTCGATTAACATAATGGTCAGAAGGCCTAGGGAAGAATAGGAAACCCGTAGCGGCCATAGCGTCCTATTCTCGGGGTTTGGGGGCGAAGCCCCCAACCAGTCGTAGGCGGCCGCTAGGCCGCCGAACTACTGGTGTCACAATAAAGGAGCAGTTGGGTAGCCTTAGCAAAGCTTATGTCCAGACCCCTTTGGGAAACGCAGGATCCATGCCACGCAAGTGATCATAGGAGGTCTCTGTGTCGATCTTAGCTCGAGAGAGTGTCATATAGGCGCGCAGTACATTAGAATCGCTTTGGATTGCAGCTATGAGTCCACGGATCAACCGAAAGGAGCGTCTGGTGGTAACCTAACTCCGCACTGCTCTGTGAGTTTCGATACTCATCTTATCCACAGGGTGGTTAAGTGGGGTTGGTCTAGGAGCTGAAGCTCAGTCACCCCCGTCTACGTCCATCTGTGGGTGTTTGGTGGTCCGCTCGGCATCCACTCCAAGGGCTGGTTGTCCATTTAGAACTGTGGAACTGGCTCGTGTCCCTATTTTCGTTGAGGTTAATACCCTGTAACCTGCAATGTTTGGGCTAGTATTCATGTAGCTGTTTATGACTATTTTAGGCTCTGAAGAAGATGAAACTCGCCGAAGCGTAAGCGGAATAAAAATTGGATAACATTCCTGATGCTATAACAAGAACACTAATGGTTGAACAACGCTATGGCAAGTCGCATCGAAAGTCGAACTTGGGCAGTCTCATGGCAGTCTCTAATTTAATAAAGAAAAACTTGCTTTGATTTGGAAGAGTTCAATTTGATTTCAAAAAGGTTTGGATTGTTTAAGTTGAAGAAGAAGTATATCCTACTATATATAATCGGCTAATGTCACGTGTCCGTCACGGGGAGGGGAACTGAAGCCAAGAAATGCCTACGACAGTGCGGCGTATGCCGGCCGGGCTTTCTTTGAGCTTAACCATGAGCGATTGTTGGCGAACTATATCCTTGGCGGCAGATCGCCAAAGTTTACGATATTTTGAGCGCGCAACGCGCCAGGGTATAGATGAGGATCAAGTGCCGAGCGCCGGAATCAGAAGACGTGCCGCAGACGTCGACCAAAGTGCGTCGGGATGCAGAAGAGCTGATGAAAACGTCGCCAACGTGCGTCGGGATTCAGGCCACATGCTGAAGACGTCGTCCATCGTGCGTACGGATTCAGAAGACGTGCTGTAGATGTCCAACTTGCGTGGGGATTCTGAGTAAGAGGTACCAGTAGGAGGGGATCAGGATCAACAAAGGGGACAATTGGAGGGGGGGGGGGGATTAAAGGGGGGCCAGCATTTCCCCCCAATGTGCGTCGGGTTTCTGAAGTCGGGTGAGTGAAGTAGCGGCACATCTGTCGGGGTGCAGAAGTCTCATTGACGTGGCGGAAACATGGTGATACATGAGGCGGGACTCAGTTTCACATGAGCGTGCTTGACTCTCACTTCGTTTCTTTGCCAGCAAATAGGTAAAGAAGTATTAGCCGGGAGGGCGGGGGGGAGAGGGGAAGGGGGAAGAGGTAGAGAGATTGACTATGGGATTCGGAGGAGTGTTATTGCCGTCGGACAGTAAAGAATGTCGACCAATATCGATTAAGTCTAGTTATGTTTCTGCAGATTAAGCACTTCGGAATGGGGCTCTCTGATCTGTTTCTCGCCACGTAGGGAACGGGCATTTCAGAGAATAAATCGTGTACATGCGATAGAGGGTGGATGGGCTTGGCGGAGAGTCGTTGGATACACCGCCCTCAGAAAGGGGCGGGGCGAAGGGCGCGCCGAGGACAAGATGTCCGAGTCCCTGCCTGAGCACGGTGTACCGAACGATTGCCCCCCCCCCCCCTTCATAGAAGCAGTGAAGATTCTGCCCTACCATATCCCGCTGAACTAATCTATATAGTAAAACCGGTTTTTTTAACTTAATAAAAGTAAGAAGCCCTAAAGGAGAATGCAGAAATATTGGGGTTGTTGTATTCTCGGGGTTTGGGGGCGAAGCCCCCAACCAGACGTTTGGTGGCTCGTAGGCCGCTGAACGTCTGGTAGAGGTTATAGTCAACTAGCTAGCTGCAGGTGTGTTCTTGCAACTTTTTCAGTTGCCAAACCTTTTTTTTTTTGCTAATTTTCTCTACATTGTGCATAGCATACTTATCCTCTCGCGAAAATTTCGAATATTCGAATAGTTTCGAATGCCGAAAAATTTCGAGCCCTCGACATCGAGTATATTAAAAAAAAACGCGATTTTTGAACATTCGAATTCGAATATTCAAATTCTAATGAAAATCACTCGAATACCTATTCGAATGGGTCATTCGAGCACAAGTATAGTGCATAGGTTGGTTGTTAACCTCTTACTGCTTGCTCTCGACTTGAACAGTGTTAAGGGATGATTGAGGACGACGATTTTGTTGCGTTGCTCCGAAGCTCGAAGTTTTATGTTGCTGTACATGAAGTCTATGAACTCAGTGCTGTGGCGCTACTTGAGGCAAGGAGTACTAAGCTTATCGAATTAGTATTGCTTCTTCCATATAACATTTAGATCATCGGCGTCAAAAGGACAGTGGTTGTTTCCGCTTGGGGATTAACGCAGTACATTTATGACATCGCCGGCTTATCTCCTAACCCAAGCTTCTCTCCTGGTACGTCTTTCTGCTAGATATAGTCAGGGTATAAATAGACAAATAACCAGCAGCACCTAACCTAAAAGACGGAAATCAGATCTATCACATGTGCGGTTGAATAACTCGCTTCATTACTTTTGCTTTATTTCTTCTTCTTTTGTTTTAGTGATAGGGACAATACTTATTTAAATATTTACAATACTTGATGGATGGCCCGCCTTTGGTGGTCGTGCAGAACATCGCTTCCGTTTCTTCCGCGTTCTCCTCATCAGGACGTTGTTGCTTTATCTGTTCCCAACAGTGAAGTGGCATTGGAGACAACCGTGCGACGAACCATCTGTTTGTCCACTTTGTTGGAGGTTTTCCACCAGGGCGATTGATCTCGCTTAGGATTCACTTGTGTTATTTCTTCCATCAGTCTCCTTGTCTCCTCAACATGTGACGGACACAACGTCATTCAGCCTTCCACACGTAGTACGCTGGGTCACGAAGGTGAAACATTCTTCTCATGTTGGAAGTCCGCTTGGTGATGAGTTCGCCAGCTGCACTTCAGAATCCATCGCGCTCGGCATGACCCCTAGCGTCTTCGACGTAGCAGGAGTCTAAAAGAACGCGTGGAGTACCATCGAGTCAAATAGGTTTGCTCGGAGGTCTTGTTCTGTCAGATGCTTTGCTTGCTATTTAAGAGATCCGAAAGGGGCCGTCCATCTCACTCTTCATTTGATCTTCAGTTCGTCTTTTTTATTTTTCTCCATGCTCCGTTGTACACCCAGGACGGCGTCTCAGTGAGTTGAAATCTTTAATTACAATTGAATGCGTTCTCCCTCGCTGTAGACGTTCTTCATGAACTCTGTCATTCTGCCGTTGATTGGGAGCCCTACACCTTTCCCACTTTCGTTGAGGTAGGCAAGCATCACCTCTGCTTTAGCGATACAACTCGATAATTGTCGGCAGTTAGACGAAGAGAGGAATGTCCCATCCACATCAGGGATGTGCGTTTCCGTTGAATCGTTAAATTTCGTTAAAAACTATAGATAGCTGGGTTTCAATAGAGAAATGCCAGTGGCACAGTTTTGTACAACATCCTCACGGCAGACTGGGCACTTCCAAATAAAATCTTTGAAGCTTCTTGAGTTTTGACAACTGAACACCTTCTAAATAAAAACGAACGCCTTCTAAATTATCAAAACTTCAAAAATTATTTTCAACGTTACTTGCTATTTTTTGGCAACTTTTCCAATATGCATTATAAAATAACATGAGAGTGGGTTTGAAAGCTGTTGAAAATAATTTTCAATAAGTTAAAAAAACTTATTCGTTTTTGAAAGCTATTCGTTTTTATTTGGAAGGTGTTCAGCTACATTTCGAAAGTTGTCAAAATTCAAGAACTTCCAAACGTGTCGTGAAGATGTTATATAAAACGTCCCACTAATATTTTTCGATTGAAACAACACTATGCAGCTATCTATACCTTTCTAGCGAAATTTAACGATTTGACGAAAACTCACACCCCTAATCACATGTATGTCTTTTTCGTCACGGTCGAGCGACTTCGTGGTCCACTGCAGCGCTGAGTTGAACAGTTTCGACGACACGTCGCGCTCCCTTCCGAATGGGAATGGCCAGGACGGGGGATTGTTCCTTGGAATTTAGAGTATAAGCATACAGTAGGCAGGTGCTTCACGTACGTAGCTTGATATTTTGTGTTACCAAAGGAGTGCGTCAATTGCTACGGTGGCAGTTTTAGGTCTTCATCTAAGGTTTTTAAATTTTGGTTAAGATTTTCTTGAGGGGCAGGACATAAAGCAGAAACGTGCGGTGTCGTGACTATTGCCACGACTCTTCAAGGACGCAGAGTCTCTGCGTCATCTTGGTCCCGCCGCGCGAGCCGCCGAATACGCAGCATCGATTCGCTGCCCCGCAGTATGAACGCTGTGCGCGCGCGGGCTTCAGTCTCCTGTCTGCCGCCGCCCCGGAAGGTCGTGTCTGTCCGCCGTCCTCTCTTCACCATTCACTGGACGCCAAGGGTTCTGGAGCGAGCCGAGTCAACCACAACAACGTCGAGGAGAAGCGCAGTCACGACGAGGATGAGGAACGTCTCTGGCATGGACGCCAGGAAGAGATACCGCAGGTGCGAGGCGAGGAGCACCGCCTCGTGGGTACACGCCCCAGGCAGGCCTAGCCGGAGCCTAGCGGGCGGTTGTGTGGGATTCCCCTAGTGAGTGTAGAAAGTCAGGTTGCGTAACTCCTAGTCATATGTATTCTCAAGAGGTAGTAGCATGTGTGCAGAATATTAAATCAGTATAGTCATCTGCGTCTGCGGGACTTACGAGAAGAGTGAATGAGACCAAACACCTTTATTACTCGCAACACTATGAGAAGAAAGGAGGACGCAGTGACGTGCGGGAAGGGGCGCAGATTCGTAGAGCGCTCGAGGATCGCAGTCACCATCGCAGTTCCGTCCGTATGGTTCGGCTGGGCAGCAGGGCGCTACGTAGTTAATGCTGCGTGGCTGGAAGAAAAGAGCACAAGCGTGCTGTAAGTCACCACCACCTACAGTCCGGACGCTTCTTTTGAATAGACGCCGAGAAAACCGCACTTTTGCGGTTTTTGCGTCTTTTTGCTATAACTCGCCCAAAGTCATCCATTTGAAAAACCAAGAGTATATGTGAGCATGACGGATTCGGATTCCTGGCATGACAAAACACTTTACGCCATGCTTGAGATGCTCCGAGAACATGCAAGCCCTGGAAGATAAGCTTCTCCAATAGCAAAAGTCTGCTCCAGCCATCTCTGACCACCCACTGCGAAAATGCGGTGGTTTGGCGGAGCTGTATACATGGTTGTGTAGATCTCGAAGGGACGAATTGAACGGCACCAACCGTTCAATCAAAAAAAAAAACCCTCAAATTAGAGGGATTGTGAGCCTGCAACGTTTTCGACGCCTTGCGGCCGACAACTCGTCCGCGGTCGGCCTTCTCAATGGAGCGCAAATTTTCAATTTTGGATATTTTTGATTTTTCATATGAATTGTATACACCAAACGATAGAGCTATCCTGACCTCACATATACTCTTGGTTTTTCAAATGGATGACTTTTGGGCGAGTTATAACAAAAGACGCAAAAACCGCAAAATGGCGGTTTTTTCGGCGTCTATTCAAAAGACGCGTCCGGTACTGTACACTGCCACACACGTAGGCTGGGGTCTGGACCACCGTTATCGGTGCCGGTGGTGGCCAGCCGCGAGCACAACATGCCGCATATACTCATCCTACTATATATATCCTACTATATATAAAGGAGCAAGCGTGTGTGTGTGTGCGTGCGTGTGTGCGTGCGTGCGTGCGTGCATGCGTGCGTGCGCGCGTGTGTTTCCGTCACAACCGGAATGGAGGCACTGAGTAGCCGAACACGTCGGCAACCGCGCATGGCGAGCTGTAGACGTGCCGAACACGTCGGCGGCACGAAACTTCAGCCCTGGGGTAATCGAGGTCGCTAAACACGAATCTGAAGTCGACCAATCGATACCGCTCGATATTATCGATTTTTTGAGGATGGCGCTCAAGTGGCGCGAAACTTCGGCCCTGGGGGTAATCGAGGTCGCTAAGCACGAATCTGAAGTCGACCAATCGATATTGATCGATATTATCGATTTTTGAGGATGGCGCTTAAGTGGTGCGAAACTTCGGCCCTGAGGGTAATCGAGGTCGCTGAACACGAATCTGGAGGCCACCAATCGATATCGATCGATATTATGGATTTTTTGAGGATGGCGCTCAAGTGGCGCGAAACTTCGACCCTGGGGGTAATCAAGGTCGCTGAACACGAATCTGGAGGCCACCAATCGATATCAATCGATGTTATCGATTTTTTGTGGGTGACGTTTCAGCAGCACGAAACTTCAGCCCTTGGGGTAATCGAGGTCGCTGAACACGAATCTGAAGTTCGGTTTTGAACTGTCGATCGCCATCAATCGATATTGGGCAAATAAGCGTTTCTGTGGATATCGTCCTTTTTTTCGCTTTTTTTCTAACTTGTCCTAATCGACGTAGTTAAGATGTTCTTCCTGAGGAAACCATAACATAGGTGGCAGCTACAATTGATGACGAGAAGTTATTGCCACGACGAAGCCGTCAAGAAGGCGTCGGTGCGGCCGAGGGCCGCACGGACGGCTGGTTATAAAATATAGAAAGGTGGGCGAATTGAGCAGAAATGGACTTGCTGGAAAACGTATGTTCAGGAAAGCTGTTAGCGTCAGCTTAGGGATTTGGGGTTGAACTCTTTATAAATATAACTTTCTGCACCAAAGGAGCACCTCGTTTGGCGTTTTTCATTTCTTGTCTCACTTCGCAGGGTCCAGTGTTTTTGATGTGACTGATAACCTAGCAGATAATTGGGGTAGCACTGATTATTACGCTTTCCAAGTCATTGCTAATGTGATCCAGGTGAAGCTGAAGTATTGCCGTAATTTTATTTCTGTGGTCACCGTTTGGTCGAACATTGATTGATAGTAAAATATTTTGAAAGAAGTTGACAGTTACTCATATTTGTTAGGTTTTGCTAATGAAATATTATCCCTAAAACCTTAGGAAAACTGATAATGGATTGGGGAGAAAACAACTGCTGCTGAATATTTGCATAATCAAGAGCTTCTAAAAACTGCTGCAGAATTTTGTTTATCTATATGCTCCGTGTTTTTACACATTTTTATAAACTCGAAAGAGAGGTCGAACGACATAAGTAAATGACAAAATCTTCATTACTCATCCTGAAAAATAAAGCAAAGTATTTCAGTATTCTCGTCGACGTTCAGCGACGAAATGACCTTCTGGGAGCGAAAATTTAGAATTAGAGCTGGAGGTGAGATACTACTTCTATTCTTGGGAGATGAAGCTTTGGTCGCTCTTCAACGGCGCCTTCCCAGGATTTCCGTCTTTAAGAGAATTGTTAAAGGTAACGTTTTAATTTCTTTCTCAATCCAAATATTTTATTTTCGATTTCTGTCGGGAATGAAAAAATCCCAACAAGAAGGCTAATCTAAAGAAATATAAATATTTACATCATTCTGTATGTCCAAAACGCCTTATAGTAAAATTCATTTACCAAAAAAAAACTAGACAGTCCACAATAGTGACAAGGAACACTCTTGATGTTAGCGATTTAGGGGTTGCCTAGAATATATGCAATCTTCGTGTGAAATTGATTACTTTTCCAATCATATTAGTCATTCTTCTGAATAAGCTTGACGCACACCTACCAAATTGAAACTACCGTCTTCTAGGTCTGTCTCTAAAGGTGTATCTTCAAAACTAGCGGAAAAAATTGAGTTGAAATGTTTGTTAAAACGAAGTTATACTGAAACCGTATAGTGTATTAAATAGAGATCGCGCCATGAACTCGATTAGATCGTCGCGTCACTTGATTGATGGTGTAAATGCTACTTACTTGGAAAACGGTTTGAGGATATAGGTGCTTCCTAAAATTGTCTCTGTTGTACCGTTTACATCTGTGTTACTCCATGCAAACAGAGTTTTTGCTACCAATCTCATCTCAAAATCGTGACGGTCTAGTCAAGTGCAAGACCCGCTCCATTATTTGAATTCAGTAAATGATAGAAGCAGTTTTTTGCCTCAAAACAAAATTTAGCTCATTATTTTTCCTTGAAAAGTAATGTTCTATATAATTTCAAACAGAGCGTTCCCTTATTTGGGTAACTGAATTTAAAAATGTCTAAAAAGTTCGACTAAATTTCCCTTAAACAAAATAATTATTCTAACCAGTACCAGAAGGGCTCTAGTTTAATTTGAAAAACGCTCATTTTTATTTTGAAGACTTCACTTTGATTTCAAAGGCGTCAAGCTTACTTAGAATAGCGCCCATTTCGATTTGAAAAGCGTTCAGTTTAACATAAAAAATAGTAAAGATGGCATATATCCTCAATTTAAGCATCTGCGTATTTGTAATAAAGTTTTTTAGGTTATTCTGTTCTCACTTGTTTGTTTTTGATTTCTTGAAGATGGTTTCGCTCGTTTATATCCTAATATATGCATGTATTTCTGCTGTGATTCACGCTACGAAATGAATAGATAGATAGATAGATATATGTCACTTGCAAAGCGATTTCTTTCGTATTTTAATTGAAACTTTGACTTCTTCTATAAGAACTATTAGGTTGTAACGAATCAAATGGCACTGGCTCGCGCCATTTTTTGGCGCGCCTTTACGCGTTTGATCAAGAACAAACCGTAACATGTGGCATATCATTTAGAAGCGCAAACTTTGCTCTACCGGAGAGTGCCAAATTTTCTATGTAAAAGTGGGAAAACTTTAGAGTTTTATTGACTTTTTTGCAGATGGACAAAAGGGTAATCCGAGGCATTCACTTGTATGAATCCAAGCTGGGCACTACAGCTAAGGAGGCGGACGAGAAGATCAACGCCGCATTCGGTCAAGGATGTTCCACAATTCGGACGGCGTATCGTTGGTATCAGAAGTTCCGGAATGGAGATGAGAGCTTGGGAGAACATGAAGGTCTTGGGAGGCATAGTGATGCTGATGAGGACAAGCCGAGAGATGTGGTAGAGGAGGATCCACACAAAGGTACCAGGGAGATAGCGAAGGTTCTTGGCGTCAGTCACAACACAGCTGCCCGGCATCTGAAGGAAATTGGAAAGACCAAAAAGCAGGAAAGATGAGGGCCTCACGAGCGGTCTGAGGAGCAAAGAAACCGACGATATGAGATCTCGTCCGCACTGCTTCTACGGAACGAAACGGACCCATTCCTTGATCGCATCGTAACCTGTGACGAGAACTGGATAATGTACGACAACAGGCGACGATCGGCACAGTGGGTGGACAGCGATGAGAGCCCCAAGGTTTTTGCGAAGCCGGAATTGCACCAAAAGAAGGTAATGGTGACAGTATGGTGGTGTTCGCTGGGAATTATTCACCACAGCTTCCTCCCTCCCGGTGAATCCATCACGGCATAGAAGTACTGCATTGAAGTTGAAGAAATGATGAAAAAGTTGAAGGATATCCGGCCGGCCTCGGTAAACCGAAGGCGAGTTCTCCTTCTGCACGACAATGCTCGCCCCCATGTAGCACGAATGACGTTGCAGAAATTGAATGAGCTGAGCATCGAAACTCTACCACATCCTCCTTTTCTCCCGACCTCTCCCCAACAGACTACCATTTCTTCAAGCATCTTGGCGACTTCTTGGTAGGGAAAATATTCAAATACCAACAGGATGCCGAAAGTGCCTTCGAAGATTTCGTCAATTCCAGAACTTCTGATTTTTATGCTACTGGGATAAGAAAGCTTGTATCACGTTGGCAAAGATGTGTAGAATCAGAAGGTCTTTATTTCGATTAATAAACTTGCCTACAAGCCGAGATATTAACTGTTTAAATTTACAGTGGTTCAGTGCCATTTATTTCGTTACAACCTAATACATTCTCCCCTATGTCTCGTCTCTAGCTAGTTGCGAGTCGACCGAGAAAGTCAACGCTAGGTACCGAATCCTGCGTACATATGTTGGACAGCTGATAACATTTGAGGGTGGATCCGAAGATCTGATTGCTTCGATTCAATAGAAAGCTGTCTACTTGATACGGAAGAAAAAATATAACTAGGCCCGTTTCCTCATGATATCGGTACAGAGTCAGAATCAGAATTCGAGCCAGAATCCTGCAGCCGCAACCCATTATAGCTTGATTTGCCTTCGCTTCCAACTTGTGCTTCTCGTATTTCGAAATTGACTTGACTTCCGAAAGGTTTGCACACTCTGCAGCTCTGGTACCACCCAAAAGGGTTGGATGGAATGTCCAGGAAAAGAATAGGTTGTTGAGACGTCAACGAGAGCCAACCGCAGCAGCCCACTTTGCCATTGCGTGAGCTATTGAAATATTGAATTTTCGTCAAAAATTGTTATTGAAGGATTGTTCGCAATGTTTTGAGTGATGTTTCCGCTAATGACAAAACTACAAGGAAAATCGCATACGCTTCCAGCAGAAAACTGGCATCGTGCTGCTTAATGTGAACGAATTCACTGAACTGCCCCGACCCACTGCGAATATTATTCGCCACATCGGTGGAGTAGCTATTCGTGAACCACAGCCGTTAAGCTCGGTATATTTTGAAGAGTTGGGTTTTAATAGACAAAAGCAGAAAAAGAACTACAGAATTTCAGGAAATCAGCGCTCTTCTCGACAAGCGGACTCAAAACGTCCTTTTTTCTCTTGGAACTTTTGTGAACTCGAAGGATATGCCGACTTGGTTGAAGAGAGGTGAGTGATGCAGGAACTCCCCAGTAGCTGGGAGCCAAAATGTAGAAGCTGAATAAATATTCAAATATGATTGGTTGAAACATCGCCACCATGTTTTAGATATAATAAGTGCGTTTGGCTCATTTCCAAATACGACGTTCATATGGAAGTACGAAGAGAAAATTGACGCAGATATGCTTTCGAATCACTCCAATATTCACGTTATGAAATGGGTGCCACAAGTGGATCTGCTCGGTAGGCGCAATTTATCACTCACCATTATTTTTTAACTACATTTTTTATTAAAAATAAGGGTGTGTTACAAAACTTTTTCGGACTGCAATCATTATACCGAAGACGTGAAGGATAAATGTCGGTGCAATCTCGTTAAAAAGTGGGCTGCTCGTACTGGAACCCTGAACACGTATGATATACAGTATACTTGTGTCCTTCCAAAAAATTTTCGAATAAACGAATAATCGAATATATTCGGTTTCACGAAAAACCGAATATTCGAATAATGAATATATTCGAATTTTGGACCTTGTCGAATATTCGAATAACGAATATATTCGAATTTTGGACCTTGTCGAATATTCGAATAATGAATATATTCGAATTTTGGGCCTCGTCGAATATTCGAATAACGAATATTTTCGAATTTTGGGCCTCATCGAATATTCGAATAATGAATATTTTCGAATTTTGGGCCTCATCGAATATTCGAATAATGAATATTTTCGAATTTTGGGCCTCACCGAATATTCGAATAATGAACATTCGAATATTCGAATTTATTCGAATATTCGTTCGAAATTATTCGATTCGGTCAGAAGTATTTGAAATGAAAGTCAAATTGAGCCCTAAGGTAAATGCCTTTTCTAAATTCTTCTGTAAGATCGTGTCTTCAATTTTCAAATCCAAACTCTTCTAATCTTAATGCATTCCGACCGTAACGCACAACTGACACAGTGCCACAAAATTTATCAATAGCGAATACTTTGGTTGAAATTGTAAACATTCTACGGCTTCTAGCCACAAAATTTATCAATAAAGAATACTTTGGTTGAAATTGTAGATATTCTACGGCTTCTGATGACCCTCGTAAAGCAAATACAGAAATAAACGTAATCTCAAACACGACATGTTATTTAAAGGCATTATGTTAATATGTATATGATGTTTTATGTTACAAACCCGGACAAGAAAAAACAACAATTGAGTGAGGAAACACCTCGCCGTTAAGCTGAGAAATAAGGTCTCCTACAAGTGAATCACAGAAAAGGACTTTGAGAAGGATGAATGATGCTGTGGCAATTTGGGGTGAGATCGCAGCCAGTCTATACCCTTCCGACTGAGAAAATGAATGTCAAATAGTCTGCCCATGCGACACTTCTCGAACGGTACGACTGGAAGATGGCCTCCCAAACACATATTACTATTAACCAGAAGATCCCTCCTTGGCACTCAGCGTGACATACTTCCGATTGGTATTGGTGGCCGGTGATTGCGGTCGAAGAAAGCCTCAACCAAAGAACCAGGATGTGTTCCTAAGCCACACCAACGGTAGACCAAACAAACCGACGATGAAGTACTTTCGACAGAGGTCGACCTTGGCCGCATCGTTCATGTTTCTCAAGTCCATTGGTCGGCCTTCGCTTGGGTAATTAAACATGTTTCCCATTTCGAATATTTTCATGGCTCCATATGAAATATGTATACCAAACGATAGAGCTCGAGCTGCTGAGCTCAAACCTTGGTTTTTCATATACTTGACTTTAGGCGAGTTATATCCAGAATGCGCAAAAACTGACTCCCAGTAGTCTATCTCAGTATCACCTGTATCACCTGTCTTCCCGTTGATCATCGACTTGCTCGAGCGGGCGCCAGCAGCGTCTCCATTCGTCCCTGTCGCGTGCCAGAGTGGTCCAATGGATCCTCCTCGCTCGAGGGACACGAAGAGCGTCATATCGGGCGTTCAGGGCTTTCACGAAGAAGTCCGACCAACGCGTTGGTGGGCGTCGTCCCGGTGTTCTCTTGACATCCCGCGGAATCCAGTCGGTGACGGCTCTCGTCCCGCGGGTGTCTGCGAAGCGCATTACGTGGCCGGCCCACCTAATTTTCGACAACTTGGCTCACGCGACAGCGTCTCTGATCTTCGAACGTCGGTGAAGCTCGGAACTCCGGAGGCCTTCTCTCACTTGCGTGAGTCGTGTCACTCCGAGCATCGTCCTCTCGATTCCACGCTGCGCGACGCTGATCGCGTGTTCATCCTTCTTTCGTATAGCCCAGGTCTCTGAGGCGTATGTTAGGGCAGGAAGAACGGTAGAGTCGAATAGGTGGGCACGGAGTCGGACGTTCTTCGTCTTCTTCGCGACTTCTTCGACGCTCTTGAAAGCTCCCCAAGCCGCTCGTTTCCTCCTACTCAGCTCCGGCGCTAGGACGTTGGCCATATTGACTTCGCGACCCAGATACACGTAGCTGGAGCATTCGGAGATGTTCGTTCCGCTGAGCGAGAATGGGGCACCAGAAACTTGTCCGTTCCTCATGAACTCGTCTTCGTAAGATTAAGCTGCAGTCCAACGTACCCACATACACGGTCGAAGTCGGCCAGCATTCGCTCCGCCTGGCTTATGCTTGGTGTTATGAGCACGATGTCGTTAGCGAAACGAATATGCTGCAGCTGCTGGCCGTCGACCTTCACTCCCATGTCTTCCCATTCTAGTTCGCGCATGACGTTTTCGAGGGTGGCGCTGAAGAGCTTCGGGGATATGGTATCCCCTTGCCGAACCCCTCTCCTTACGTCGATGACGACGTCGTTGTAGAATGGAGAGATCTTGGTCGTGAATCCACTGTACAGCTCTCGAAGGACTCTGATGTACTGAGTAGGAACGCCCTGGGTGAGCAGGGCTTCCATGACCGCTTCAGTCTCGACGGAGTCGAATGCCTTCTTCAGGTCGATGAACGTAAGGCACAGCGGCTGCTTATACTCTCGCGACACTTCGATGAGCTTCGTAATGGTGTGTATGTGGTCGATCGTGCTGAATCCTCTCCGAAATCCTGCTTGTTCGCGTGGCTGTCCTTCGTCCAGCGTTCTGCTGATCCTATTCATGATGACTCGAGTGAACAGCTTGTAGACTACGGACAGCAGGCAGATCGGGCGATAGTTGCCAATGTCATGCACGTCTCCGTTCTTGTACAGCAAGACGGTCTTGCTGGTCTTCCACTGAGATGGAACCTTGCATTCGGACAGGTAGCGTGTGAAGAGCCGCGCCAAGGTGTTGATGAGCGCTGGCGGGAGGTTCGTCAGGTGTTCAGCTCTGATCCTGTCAGGACCGGGTGCTGTACGTTTCTTCACCGACGAGATGGCGTGTCGGATCTCGGAAGGGAGAACAGAGGGAACGACGTATCCATCCTGCGGAAGATGGCATGGGGGCAGGTGGACGTGGCTATCGAAGAGATCGGAGTAGAAGTCGTGGATGACCTTCTCCATGGTCCTTCTGGAAGAGGTGACGGTTCCGTCAGGACGTCGGAGAGCGGTCATCTTGGTCTTGAAGTTGGCGAAGTTTCGGCGGGCATTGCGGATGCTCAACCCTGCCTCTGCTGCTTCAGCCAACACTTCCGCCCTTCTCTCCTTGAGATCTTCCTTTATCGCCGCTCTGCATAGCTTCGCAAGCTCGGACGTCAGCTGATAGTTGCCTGACTCTCGTGCACGCTGGCGTATAAGCTCGAGAGTTTCCGGAGACAGGCGCCTCTTGGTGGTCTTCAAGCTCTCGGCTCCCTTAGCACTATCGTGGAGATGGTGCACGAAGCGGTCGTATTCCTCATCGACGTTGTCCATGACGGCATCTTCCCAAAGGCCGGCAAGAGAGGTGTAAAGGTCCCAGTTGATGGTCGTTCTGGGATTCCTCTTCTTGAACTTCGCGGCCTTCTCTCCTTGACGCGAAAAGCGAAACCTCGCGCGAAGGAGGCGGTGGTCCGATCCCGTATAGAACTTGGGGACAACGGAGACGTCGGTCAGGCAATACTTGCGATTGAAGATGATGTGGTCAATCTCGTTGTGGAACTGGCCACCGGGAGATTCCCAGGTCCATCGTAGGGAGGGAGGCTTCTGGAACTGCGAGTTTCCATGGATGGTCTTGGTCGACATGATAAGCTCAGACAGCCTTTCACTTTGCTCGTTCCACTCCAAATCGTGGGTTCCGATGTGAAGTTCTTCTGGCGACCTTCGCGGTCCGATCTTGGCGTTGAAGTCGCTGACGATCACCTTGTAGAAGGTGTGATCTTCCTTATAGAACTTCTCCAGCTCCACGTAGAAGGCTTCGACCTCTTCGTCGTCGTAGTCGGATGTTGGGGCATACACGACGAATACGGTCAAAGCTGGCACGGAGTCACATTGCTTCAGTCGCAGACGTCCGATTCGGGTTGTCAGAGACTCGTACGAATCGATGTTCATGGCCAAGTGCGTGTTGACGAGGACACCAACGCCGCCTACTCCCCTGCTGTCGCATGTTCCGAGGAACAGTTCTTCTCCGGAGTCGTAGGCGGCGTGTAGGGGGTGGTGTCTTCTCGTCTCGGTCAGTCCGATGACGTCGTACTTGATCTTCTTGGCTTGCATCATCAGGTCCTCGACGGATGCTTCCGATGCAAGTGTGCGGGCGTTGTAAGTACAGATCGTCATCCTAGTCCTTCTCAATTTGCGCAGCCTGGTTAGGCCCTGAGATTTTAGCAGCCTCTCCGTACTCGTCCTTCCCATCGCTGCAGAAATGGGGGCTCTTTCGGGGTCAGGGGAATGAGGCCCTTTGGTGCTGCTGTGTTTGACTTCCATACAACGCGGGTAGCTAGTCAGGCTCTGTCGTGCGGGCGAAGAACTCCGGGCAGCCAGCCAGACTGCCTGAAGGGACGGGGCGAGACTTTTGAGGCGGCCCCGAATCGCCTTACGATGTACTCCCAGTCTACCAAGTGCAAGCTTTTGGCCGGGCCGACACAGTTACAATCCGCACAGTCATGGACACATCCGCGCACACTGTGCACGAACATGTCGCTCCCACGCACAAGGAACGCGTCGACCCGACACAGCAGGAGCAAGGAGTCCATCCTCTGCATCCCACCTGCGTCTCTGGGCAGTACACGGTCACATTTGGTTCGCGTTTAATTCCCTTATCCACCACCCGGGGACGTGCCACGTGGCCCGGCGACAAGCGGCCCGAGATCCTTGTTAACAAGAGAGCCCGAAGGCTCTCTATCGAGGGAGATCCGTGGCTATCTCAGTAGCGTCGAATATATTCGAATATATTCGAATTTTGGGGCACGTCGAATAGTCGAATAACGAATATATTCGAATTTTGGACCTTGTCGAATATTCGAATAACGAATATATTCGAATTTTGGACCTTGTCGAATATTCGAATAACGAATATTTTCGAATTTTGGGCCTCATCGAATATTCGAATAATGAATATTTTCGAATTTTGGGCCTCATCGATTATTCGAATAATGAATATATTCGAATTTTGGACCTCACCGAATATTCGAATAATGAATATTCGAATATTCGAATTTATTCGAATATTCATTCGAAATTATTCGATTCGGTCCGAAGTATAATATACAGTGTCTGCCCGGCAGCCAAATCATGGAAATTGCATTCCATATTCCATCTTTGGGCGCGTGGTAGCGCACCGGATTCCGGATTTTTGGTTCGGGTCTCCCGTCCAGGCCAGCCAAGTCTCCCATCTCTTCCGGATCGGCGAATTGGCGTCAAACTGGCCCAAAAAGAGGATAACACTGACCTATACAATGGCCTAGAGCTTATATTATACAATGTACATCGGCAACCAGTGTACGTTGTATAGGCCAAACACGCATCCAAATGGTCTCCACGACATCCCGTAAAAATCGAACGCCTGGCTCATCTTTACAGGAATTTAACAACGCCGTCCTTTATCCCTTTGCCTTACATTAACGAGCTAACAGCTTGCTTGTGCTAACTGCGCTGATAGATGATACAGTATATGTTCCCATTTGGAAGGTGGTCGTTGTGATGGGCAAACCGAACCGAATCACTCTAATATTCACGTTATGAAATCGGCGCCATAAATCGATCTGCTCGGTAGGGGCAATTTATCACTCACCATTATTTTTTCTAACTACATTTTTATTGAAAATAAGGGTGTATTACCAGGGATGTGCGGAATTCCCGCTTCCGTCTTCCGAATTCCGGTTTTCGGCCGTTTTTGGACCTTCCGTTCAGTTCCGTGTTCCGTTATCTTTTGATGCGGAAGACGAAACACTCGTTGATTGTTTTGCACTGCTTTCACTCACCTCTTGAATATAAACGAAATACGGAAGAAAGAGATCAACTACAATACCGCTCCTAACTTCAAAGGTGAAGGATGGACGTCGAAGGGTTCCCAAAGGATCAATCAGTGCTGTTCTATGGCTCCGCTGGAGTATCACACTGCCAGCGGGTATGGCATCCAGGTGCGAACCCAGTAAGGATGGTGCTGGTGATCCCGCCGCTGAGCGCTGGGCTCAGGTGAGTCCGACCGCCAGTCTCGTAACTCGACTGGGTGTAGAAAGAGTAAGTGTCGACCAAGTCGGATTTGAGCCATGTTATACTGGTAGAGAGCTGTTGATGCCGCCAACCTCACCAACGCTCAAGCTGGAAAAAGCTTAAGAAAATAGAAATTTTCTGACATTTGAGTGGCATGGAATGCGCCATGCACTCGTCTGAAATGTTGCGTTTTGCACTCGATTGATTGTGTTCTGCCTGAATAATTGCTTTAATTTCTTCACAAAGTGTTTGTTTCGATTTATTTGCGCTTCTTTCATAGTTTAAAACTTAAAAAGACTACCTATTGCGCAAAATGCAGGTTATCCTAAGAAATTCAGGTATTATTTGAAAGGTTCTAACACTGCTGCAAGTGAAGCTTTTGAAGATGTTTGAGACTCATACGAGATTTTTGTGGCTTGCGAACAGTCAGGATTGCGCCATGCAACCGTCTGGAAACTTGCATTTCAGACTCGATTGAGGGGGGTGCATGGGATGAATGCTTGTTACAATGTTGTTACTACTTGGCCAGACTTGTTTTACCCTTTTTCTTTGTCCAGTAGCTGTATACCAATTAACCTCTCCATTCAACTTGAATGTTGCTTCGTCAGTCCGCAGAATCCGTCTTGGAGAATGGGGCTCCTGCCCTCATTCAAATTGTGCAATCAATAAACTCGCATGTCACTTATCTTTCACGTGATTGTGAAGTTCTCAACGTTAAAAAAGCACAGCACAGGTTAATATGGCTATGTAGTAAGAAAATTTTAAAAGCATTTAGCTCGTGCACAATCAACCGAGTCTGAGACGCAAAGTTTCAGGCGACATTCCATGCCGCTTATATGTCAGAAATTTCTATTTTCTTAGGCTTTCATATAAGCTAAATCTTGAGCTAGATAGCTGTCTTTTAGAGCGCTATTAGATCTTCTTACTGACTGCAAAACCCACAACCTGTAGCAGGAAGGAGTCAAAATTGACGGAGCTATTGCGCTCCAAACACGCCCGCGCGTGTAGTTTGGCACATCAACGGTCGATGTTCTCTGCGCCCTTGCTCGCTCAGATTCCAGTCCTCGCTATACTCAGTAACACTGTTCAATTCAGCACGAAAAGTTATATCGAATGGATCCTAACTTGACCAAAATCGAAGACACTTCGGCGATGTATCGTCAGCACAGCTCGGCCTAGGGCGCCCTCGTTCTCGATGCGAAAAAAGTAAAAAAAACGATTTTTCTCAAATTGGTCGAGATTGGCACTATTCCGTAGGGCTTTTCGTGTTGAACAGAATGGTATTGTTGGGAGTGTCGAAAACTCAAACGTGGGCGAGCAAGGGCGGAAGATCTTTTTGAGGCTTGAGAACTTGAAATTGGCTGACAACTGCTGGATCTGTATAAGGCTACGAAAGAAAGGGCATTTAACTTCTCATGATAAATGATCTAGTTCCTTTGCTGCTGACTAGGAATTGAGGGCTTAACTTCGAAGAAGCCCTATCATAGAACAGGCCGACACTTCAAACTCGGTAAATTTCGCAGTGACTACTATCAAAGTGATGGCCACGCTCTACAAAACACGGATCTGATAAAGAAAGTTTGTGATTAGACACTTTTCTAAACTCTTTAACTCTATAAAGATGGGCTAGTGGGGCTCGCGGAGGGGTCGTAAATCAATTAGCGGACGTTTGAGAGGAGAAGCTCCATAACTAGGTCAAGGGTATCCAATTTTACAGTTCATACAGGTAGTTGGATTGGTAGGAGGGAGGTTAATCTAGTGGTCCAATTTAATTTTCATATAATTGAATTTGGACGAAGTTATGACACTGTGACGGTTTGCGACGGAAAAATCTGTCGCAAAGCGTCGATTGTTCACGAATTAGGAGCGGTATTTGTATGTGCCACCTTTTTGTGATTGTTTGCATCCTGATATCAAAACAGTGTAAGAACCAAACTGGATTCTTTTTTGTGTTCTTGAATCGATGTAATACCGAATAGTATAAGGCCACAAGTTTCATGAAGGTTTCAAGAGTCTTTGAATCAAGAATCAAATTCCTTATTCAGTGCATGCTTATCCTTTTCCCACTTTCAGATGATGCTATGGTAGGTACCAGGGGTGGTGTGCGTTAAATATTTTCGGTAAATTTTTAACGACCGCTTTTTAACGAAAAATTTTTGCGTTAAAAAAGGTAAATTCGGTAGATTCGTTAAATAAAATCTCCTAGTCTCTTAGCTGCATTCAGTTTGGCTGCATTTTAGCATGTAAAAAGGCAGACCTTTTTTTCCTTGTTGAATTTTTTTCGACTACATCTGCATGATAAATATATAACTATGCCTTCATCTTCGCAGCAAATAACAAAAGTCCACTTATCATCAACAAAATTGCTAAGACAGAGAAATCATGAAAATTTTGAAACCAAACAGTAACAAGACTTCTAAAATAGGAAATTTCTTACTAAGCCTAGTTCCTTTAGCTGGTAGAAAGTCGTCCAGCTTCTGGGAAGATCCAAGGTGCATCGTATCGCGGGTCAACGTTTTTGAGCTTTTCTTTTTCTTCTTGACAATTTTTTTTTTTACAAAACCTGGGCGCATTAAGCAGACTTTTGCGGCCCAACTGATGAACGCTATTAAAGTAAATCCGCATATAAGGCGTAAAAATCCACACACACGAAGGAAATTTCTTGCTAGAGCCGGATCTGCACCTTTAAAGATATACCTTTTTCATAAACCTTTGAAAACTCTTTATGCGATAGACAGCTTGCAAAGTACCAGTTTTCACACTAATCTGCATATACAGGGTGGCCCATAAGTCCTGCAACAAAAACATAGGCGTATAAAAAGGCTAAGAATTCACTAAATTTGGTACATTTTTAAAACGCGTTTGCCCATGGTTTGTAGATTATGGTGGAGCGGTATTATTCATAAGGGGCCACTCCTGGATTGATAAGAGCCTTCAGATCGTGCGGGTTGCTTTGCAGCTCACGTCGCAGCCCCTCTTACGGAGTTTTACTTCTTATTCGTTCCAAAGAAGATATTGAACAATAGTTTTCTCAGGCTTTATAGAACAAGACATTTTCTTTAAGATGGTTAATAAACAAAGATTAAAAATCTAAGGATTCAGGAATTTCACAGCTAGTCTTTCGCAGTTGCAATATTTTGCAGATGGACTGAGAAACGCTACCACGTCCTTTTCTTTTGCTGTTACAGGAATCGCTTTACCAGAATGTGCATTTTGCCTTTAAACAGCGCGATTGAGTCTTTAATATATGGTGTTAGGTTTTCGTTCCTATCAAACGAACATTTTTAGTGATTTTCACTATTTTGACACAAAAACCTATGGAGTGCGGGGAGACATTTTGGAAAATCGTGTATGACAAAAACTTGCCATGCGTGGCCGTTGTTTTTATATCATCAGGTTCCCGCAAAGGTAGCATTAAACGCACTATTATTTTGACCTTTCTGGGATCGCTCAACTTTGAGAAATTTTTCATCAAATGAGGCAGAGGCTGAATACCCATTTCGAACGACGCCCTCCAACTGCGCTTACAAATTTTTCCTTCTACTCTCTTCTCCTCATAGCTGAGTCTTAATCTTACTTGTGGGCTTGTAGAGCTTTCCTTGTAGTTTTCTAGAAACAACATATTGCTTAGTAACAGATTACACACACGGCTGAATATTGAATTTGTTCCAGCTGGTTGCTGCATCCTGTATGATCAGAAAATTAATAGCGTTCTTCTACTATAGTTCAGATCCGTTCACCCAGTGTTCACTCTTGAGAAGCCTTTGCACTGCCCTACACAATACCATCATACTGCATGTTCAACAACCAAACTTCCGAAATTTAGTCACATCGGAACGGAAGCGCCCCACCACGGGCCAGAGAAGAATTTTCGGTAGTTTTACGTGAGAGCGCATTACTTTGTAATAAGAGCAGCTACAACCATGATACTTTCCAGAAGTATAGCACTAAGTATATGCTACATAACTGTTGGTATGCGGTTTTTTTGCAATAGGAAAAAGACAACCAATAAGGTCTCCTAATTTTGTTGCAGGACTTATGGGCCACCCTGTACAGTACCGGGCATAGGCTTTGGTCAATTGCCGAAAAGAACGCTTTGGAGCGGGCGCGACAATCTGTAGGGCGAGTGACAGCTTGTGGAGTGAGAGTTTAGGGAGTTTTAACGGTTTAGGGAGTTCTGAGACTGTCCAGCTTGCCTTTGGAGTGCGCCGTGAACAACACATATAGAATCGAACCTTTTAATCGAGGGGGGGGGGACAACTTAAAGAGTGAGCGTTTGTAGAGTTTTATCAGAAATACCTAGCCCTACTCGCATAGTTTGTATTTCGTAGCGTTTTCAATGCGTTCTCTATGCTTTTCATCCCCACCCACGAAGCAAATACCAAGAACTGTCAAAAAACTGAATGGTTGGTAATTATGAACAACTAATACGTAGCAATCAAACGCAAGAAACGGACCAGGAAGTCGGAAAGACGGAACGACTGTGGCGGAGAAAAGTGTGGTCGCACGCAAATAAATTGGTTAAGGAGCAAAGAAAATGCCAACAGAAGGAAAATGCATCGAAACTCAAGAACAATATTGATTACCTACCCTGATTCAAGTAAGCAGAAGGTTTTCTTGGTATACTACGAAAGCTCATACGAAAAAAAATCGTCGAAAAGGGATTTACATGGAGAGGAAGCAAAATTTTAAAAATGGTCACAAAAGTCGTTAATGCAATTTAACGCATTTTTTCGTCGTTAAATTTCGTTAAAAAGCTTTAACGAAAAATGCCGGCAAATCCGGTAAATCGGTAAATCGTTAATCGTTAAACGCACACCCCTACTACAGGGTGCGTAAAAAGTATTGACGCAGTAAATGACGGTTGTGGAGATAGTATTGCGCAGTAAGTTTTAAAATGTTCACTTGAGAGATATGGAAAATGATCTTGCAAACACGAAAGAGTAACTCGTAATTGACATTGGCTCCTTCACTGTGAATACAGGAGCGAAAACGACGGAAAAAATCACGAGCACGCGCCGCAAGTACTCGCTTGGATTTCGTTCCGTGCTTTTAACAGGGTAGCCTTGTGCGACTGGTCACTTCTATTGAAAGTAGCCCAGACCTCATTCTCCAAAATCGCCTAAAAAGAGTGATCCAGCGGATTCATGTTCAAGCTGTGCTCGTCTGAGAAGCTGTCCACACCTGCGCGCCTTATCCGTTTGCCGTTATCGAACAAAGATTGATAATTTTGGATTTGAACGTTATCGTGCTTGAACATATTGTAATCATCATCTGTTATGACAGAGCCGTGGCTGACGTTTGGGTTGCTGACCTCTTTCCTCACCAACCGTTTCGAACAGCGCCAAATTCTCTTGTTTAGGACGTATTCAGCTGTCTGGGTAACAGACAAAAAAAGGGCCACCGTAACGGTGACGATCACGTTTCTTCAATTTTTTCGCGAGTGTTTTTTGAGCACAATACAGACAACAAAGATAACACATAAAAACCTAGAGGGGTAGAAAGAGAAAGCTGGAGCTGAAACAAAAAGTAGGTGCGTCAATACTTTTTACGCACCCCGTAGGTACCCATGCGACCTCAGAGAGTGGGTGTCGTGTCGTGGGTGCTGAATGCAACTGTAACATTAGCGCTGCCCCCTAAAAATTAGGGTAGATCTGGGGTATTCAATAAGGCCGGTTAAGAGTTGTGAGTGAAAAAATCTCTGGCATCTTACTCCTTGTTTTTTTAAAATACTTTAAAATACTTTTACTTCCTATTTATAGAAAGAATCTGCATAAACTTCGATTTGGTACACTAATAATGTTTGAAAATTCATCATAGTAGGAATAGGAATACAAGCATTTTTTATTCCTATATGTTTGGAAAAAAGTCGCATGCTGCCTTACCCGTTTACGAAATATGTTAAGGGCAGCTTAATTATTAATACGATTATGGATATATACATATTTATGAAAAATTAAGTGAAGTAATGAGTTTTAAGTCATTTCCTTTCCGTGTTTCGTATTCCGATTTTCGCCCATTTTTGAGCTCTTCCGTTACGTATTCCGCATTTCGCTTTTCTCACAAAAAAAAAATTCGTCAAAATTTCCCTGGCATATTACCTTACAGAGTGGTTTTCTTTTGCATTCGTCTAGCTTAATGTAACATGCGGCTAGTCAAGTAGAGACAAGCACTAACTTTTCTTTGGTTGCAGGTTATTAGGACAAAGGAAAAAGGACGACGTTACTCAATCCCTTTTTGGGATGCGCCACGCATTCTACTTCTACGGGATGTCGTGGAGGCGAGGGTTTGAATGCGTATTTGGCCCTACAAGGACTTGCGGTGGCCAGCCGATGAACAAGTCAGCGCTCTATCCTTTCCAGACAAGTCTGGCACCAACTCACCGACCCCGGAGGGATGGAAGTCTTGGTTGGCCTGGGCGGGAAATCCGAATCAGAAACCTGGCATCGGGTGCACGCGACAGCCGGCGCCTCCTCCAACTGCGCTACACGCGCCCATTGCAGGTTATTAAAAGACAAAAAAAGGAAAATAATGGTAAAGGGCAGCGCAATAGCTTCGTTCGCAACTAAATATCCATTTAACAGCTTATAACCTCCATAAAGGCAGCTCTAGGCCTAACAAAACTTGTCAAACGTCGTTTCTAGAAAGATCTTCGGCTTGACCTGTTCTATGCTGATATCAGAGGCCGGGTTGGTGATTGTTCTTTCTCACGAATAAGTGCTTATAATCCACGATGATATCGTAGATGTTACGTGCGACTGGTGGGCGCGTGTGGCGCAGTCGGAGGCGCCGGCTGTCGCGTGCACCCGATACCAGTTTCCTTGTTCGGTTTCCCCGCCCGGGCCAAGCAAGCCTTTCATCTCTCCGGGATCGGCGAATTGGTACCAGACTTGTCCGTGAAGGATAAAGCGCTGACTTGATCATCGGCTGGCCACTGGAAGTCATTGTATGGCCAAATACGCATTTAAATCACCTTCACGAAATCCCGTAGAAGTAGAATGCGTGGCGCATCCCAAAGGAATTCAGTAACGCCGTCCTTTATCCTCAATCCTTTACTTGCGACCAAACAGCGCCGGTGGTGAAAGGCGTAGCATCCCGGCCGGAAAAAGGAAGGTGCGCGTGGCCAACCGATCAAGAAGTCAGTGTATTACCTTTCACAGACTAGACTATAACTAATTCACCGTTCACGGAAGGACAGAATTCTTGGAAGGAATGGGCGAAAACCTGAACCAGGAACCTGGAATGGGGTGCACACGACAGCTGACATCTCCGGCGACTGCGCTAGTACGCGCTCTCTGCAAGTCGTAAATGGGCAAAACGGGCTTAGATTGGCCTCACAATAGCCTATAGATGTACAAGGTGGTGGACATGGAGTGTTGTGCAGAAAACTGCCTATAACTTTGCACCAACTAACTCAACTAAGAAATGTGTACCATTCAAAGGGACCACTTTGGCTTCAACGCACGCGTTCAGTCTCTCTCAAACTTTTGAGGATGCGCGCGATCATTTCCGGAGCATTTTTTCCCCTGTCTTCCTTCTCCAGACCTCTTTTCAGTAGATCCGGTTAACTGCGTTTGAAAAAACAAGCTTCTTGCTCCTACGATCAGGCGGTATCCACAGGACTGAAATCGAGCGAGTTTGAAGGCCAAACCTCCTTCGTTTACAAGTCCGAAACATTGGTTTCATAGCGTTCCATAGTCTTCTTGGCACCGTGGATTGGTGCTCAAGCCTGCTAGAAGATCCATTCAATGCTTTTAGCGTTTTCTTATGCCCAAGGAATCTCACACCCTACAGGATTCGCCTCCGGAAGATTTCGACACTGATCTTAATTTCTTTTTGAGTAAAAGGGAATACAATTGGGATACCATACTATTACAATACAATTGGGATATCTTACTCAGATCTTATCTGTGGTCAGTTTTTGCATTGCTGAACGACCTACGTTGTGCTCTTTAGCCAGCTTTCTGGTGCTGTTGCAGGATTTCGGTGTGGTTTGTCTTTGGCGGCCTTTCGAAGGGCAGAGGTCTTTGCATTTTGTTATGGTCTTCTCTCAGGCAGCTTTCGACCCCTACAGTCTCTTAGCCCTAGTTTACACTTGCGCCGCCACGCGACGCGGCACCACGATCGCCATAAGCCCTAGTTTATACTCGCGTCGCTGCGCGGCGCGGCACGATGGTTGGGATAGATATCGACCGGGCGGCGCGAAAAATCGATATCTATGGCGGTCGTGTGCCGCGCCGCGTGGCGGCGCAAGTATAAACTAGGGCTAAAGGCCCCCACAGAGTTCTGCGGCAGCGCCGCGGCCCTATGCTTAACCATAGGGCAGAGACGCAGAGCTCGCCGCCGGCGGCGTCCCTGTCCTATCCTTAACCATAGCGGCGAGCGGCGTTGCCGCAGAACTCTGTAGGGGTGTAAGTACCGGTTTTTCGCGCCGCCCGGTCGATATCTATCCCGACCATCGTGCCGCGCCAGCGGCGCTAGTATAAACTAGTGCTAAAGGTCCCCACAGACTTCTGCGGCGTTGCCGCTGCCCTATCCTTCATCATAGGGAAGGGACGCAGAGCCCGCCGCCAGCGGTGCCGCCGAAAATGATTCATACGAGACGGCGCCGCTCCAGCGGCGCCGGGAGAGTCTGTCTGCGCTCTACCCTTTCACGGCGGGAATCCAGAGCGGAAACGGGCGCGTAAGCAGTTGATCCCGACTAGAAAAACTACAGTACCTCGCCGTCGCCGCTGAGCGGCGCCGCTGGCCGGATGGCAGCCGCCGTTGAGCGGCATGACTCATCGATTTCGCCGTCCGCCGCCCGCCCCTGGCCGCAGAAGTCTGCGGGGGCCTTTAGGCCCCGCAGACTTCTGCGGATCGACGCGACGCCACGTATGGTGAGCATATTGACTGAGCAACGCGATCGATGAATTTGGTCACTTTACGTGCCGTCGCGTCGGTCGGCGTCGGAAGTATAAACGTGACCTTATAAACGTTAAGTGATACTATGTGTTTGCGTCCGATGCAGCCTGACCATCTTTGAAATAATGGAAGGAGACGACCCGGGTTTGAGCATAGCGACCAGTACTAAACGTTCCTCATGGCTATTATACTTATCTAGAAACGGAGGATAAGACTGATTACAGTAGGACTAAATCTAGAATGCAATTAACAACATATCTAGGCACAAAAAGCGAGAATGTCGGAGAATAGACTTTCTCCAGCCTGCATCACTTGTGGACCGCCCTGTAGAATGCGTGGCCCATGCCAAGGAGAAATTGATTTGGCGTTTCATACAGAGATTCAAGACTAATGGTCAAATTGCGCGTTCATTTATCACCGAAAGCTTGCTATTCCCGCAGAGAATTTTCCTTGTCGAACAAAGAACGGTATTTCAGCAGACAAGCGCGTGTCGCTGTTCATCACACATGCCGGTATGAACTCCGTTCTTGAGGCCACCCAATTCGGAAAGCCTATGGTGGCTATTCCGCTATTCAGTGATCAGATTCGAAACGCGAAAACTGTGAAACGACGAGGATTGGCAGTGATGATAAGTAGATCTGATCTCAATAAGGACACTTTGACGGCTGCGATTAGGAAAGCGCTTTCGGATAGGTAAGTAGGAGTTAGATTGCGTCCTTTTCTAGATCACGCTTGGTGGTGAAGAAGTACGTCAGTGATTTACAACCCAGATCGTTCAGACAGCCAGGAATAATGCGAACTGCTAAATATCTGCCTTGGAGTTTTTACAGGAAATTATTACCAGCATATTGAGGTTCTTGATAGCCATTAGAACTAACCACCTGCTGTTGCGAATGTGTCCGTGCCTGCTACAGTGTCTCCGAACCTGCACATCACCCAAGCCGTTGTCACTGTAGCTTGTTTTTGTCATTGAGCGCGCAAGCGACTCCAGAATGTGCGTCATCCAAGCTGCTCGTGTGGAAATTACCTTCGCCGCTCAGGGGGAGTCCGCAGCTGGGTTCTGCGCACCTCGAGCGAGCGCAGAAACGCGTACAGCTGGAAAAATGCGCAGGAAACGCCGGCCAATTGAATAGACGTCAAAACTCCTCAAACGTCAACCAGCCAGTTGAAATGCAAAGATCCAACGATGCAGTAGAACCGAACACCCGACCTCGCTTGCATGAAGCAGCGTCACTATCCACTGGCCCACGATCCGCTGGCCGAGGCTGCCATCGCGGGCGTACAGTAGACACTCAGCGCAGTCATGCGCGCATCGATCATAGACGCCGACGCGATCCACGACGCAACGGCAGTAGGCGCACGCTACAGTATCCCGCAAACCTGCACATCAACCCGGCACTCCATCGGCAGAAGGTGGCTAGGTCTAAGTAAGACCGAGGTTCTTTCTGACATCTCTTGGTGCGCAGTTTTTAGCGAGCGTTTCGCACTGCGTTCCAAAACGGTTAATGTCTTCGGTTCACTTTTTCATAAGAATTACTGCAAGCGGTCATCACCTCTAACTCCGTTGAACGTCGAAGTTCACGAGCGGCGCCAGCAACGTCTCAGTTTCTCCGTGTCGCGTGCCCCGAGCGGTCCTGCAGATCCTCTCAGCTCTAAAGACAGAAAGAGCGACACAACGTTGGAAGTCCAACCAACATGTTGGAGGGCGTCCTGGTGTTCTCCTGACTCTCGCGATGCTCAGTCCGCGACGACGCTCGTCGGCTGCCTGCGAAAAGCATTACGCGAGCGGCCACCTATTTTCTTTGCCCATGCGGCAGCATTTCAGGAGTTGGCTGGTCCTTGAACACAGACAAAGCTCGAGACTGTGGAGACCTTCTCTCACTTGCATGAATCATGTTACTCCATGCATTGTGCTCCTGATGTCTCATTACGCAACGCTGACTGCCTTCGTGGAGTCCAAGTCTCTCACCGTGGTGAGATGTGTGTTAGAGGTGGAGCAGTGGAATCGAGTAGGTGGCATCTAGCCGTACGTTCGTCGTCTTTTTCACGACTTCTTCGACTCCCAACGGTTTCCTCTTGTCCCGCGAGACCGTTGACAGTGTTGACATCGCGACCAAAACGCATTTTTTGCCTATGCGACAGTATTTCTGGTCCTCGAGCACAGACAAAGCTCGGAACACCGGAGGCATTGTCTCACTTGCGTGAATCGTGTCACTGCGAACGTAGTTCCTCGATTTCTCGTTATGCAAAGAATCAAGATAGCGTGTTCATCCTGCTTTCGTATAGCACAGGTCTCTGAGTTTATTAGAGCAGGTAGAACACTGAAGTCGAAGAGGTGGGCATGGAGTACGTCTTCTTCACGATTTCTTATACGCTCCAGAAACCTCCTTAAGCTGCTGGTCTCCTGTTGCTCCGCTCCTGCTCCGGGTTGTTGATAATCCTGACTTCGTGACTCAGATATTCATTGCTGGAGTCAGAGAGGTTCTTTTTGTCGAGAGTGAAAGGTGCATAAGAAACTCTTCCTGTTCTCATGGACATTGGCTTCGTTCGTAAGGTTCGACTGCAGTCCACTGTTTTCCACATACACGATCGAGGTCGGCCTCATATATACCGATTGGCTCGGTCTAGGTACATACCTGCTATCAACATGATGTCTGTCAGCCTTCGATAATAGCTACTGTGTCTTCCACTTTATTACGTTGAGGAAAAAGTTCATAGAGCTTTCTTTGAAGAGTTTTATTCAAAAGATTCGCTTCTTATTTGACAAACTGTCCGTATCTATTAGAAAGCACTTTTAGGCTCTACAAAACTGCATTACTTGTTTTTTTCGAATAATTTGGTTTTTTTTGGCTCAGAGGTGGAATATCCAAGAAACAATAATTAGCATTTTCCACACGTGCTCTTCTTCGCGTTTCGTCTTGGTCTAAAGCAGCCTTTCTCCCACACTCTTTTTTTGCTTGATATTTTCGTATAAGCACAATTTCTCTTCTGCTGTGATGATCCGGTAGAAAAAAACGTTGTTTATGGGCGCTGCTGCTCGATGTTTGGTAAGACGTCGTGAGGCAATTTGAAGACGTTGTTCCAGCATGAATTTGGAGGCGAATGCGTGAGTGGGCACGGCCAGATCCAAACGGTTTTTGTTTACTGTGGAATCCTACTATAAGACGATACCTGATTATGTCAAATCAACGGTTTATAGAACAATCGTGCAGCCACGGTGTAGGGTGCTTGTCCATGGCTGTTGTGAACTTTGAGTCAATGACATTAGACGTTGAACTCAATCGCATAACTCCGCCCACTTATGAGAGGATAAGTCGGATCGCTTAGACGGTCGCGGACCCTGACCGCTACTGATCGCTCCCTCGGGCTCTCTCCTCCAGTTTGCCCCTTATTATTGCTCGAGTCCAGCCACACGTTCCGTCAGGGATACGGTAGAGCGGGCAGCTCGAGTCTAGCTGCCGGTCGTCAGCGGACTCGATGAGATTCAAGAGACTGGGGCTCAATGCCAGGACTCAACCCAAAGGTTCAATGAGGCCAATACACAAAATGCAAGCACGAACTTTAAGATATTAAATTATGTTAGGATGAAATACATTTGGCTACAGTTGTAGGTTAAGGAATTCGTCAAATTACTGGTTGTAGATTAGTCGTAATTAAATATATATGATACTAAAGTCTATTTAATGAACCACCAAAATCCTTTTACGTTTTGGAAGTGATGCTGCCCAAAACAAGTGGCCAAGGAGGTTGAAAACCGCTTCAGTGTAATGGAAACGAAAATGCTCCTGTGAGTTATGCACTTGGATCGCGTTCGCAACAGCACCATACGACAGGGCTTCAGTGTTGCCCTGATAGTCGACAAGTTGCGTAGAGCTCGTCTTCGATAGTACGGCCACGTCCTTCGCACTAATGATTATGATACTGTTCGGAAGAATGGTCTTAACCTAGATGTTCCCGGAAGGCGGCCCAGAGGGCGACCGAAGCAACGCTGATTAGATACGTTACTTTTGGACTTGAAGAGAGCTGTTGTTCATCACGATCAAGCATTTGATCACGAGACTTGGCGTCACCGCACCAAAGGGCGGAGCCCGTCACATAGCGCGTCAGGCTCTAATGAAAGTGATTAGATTATTTATTTATTTATTTATTTATTTATTTGCACCAAAATTGTGCGCTAAAACAGTTAACGAAACACAGTGGACACATTGTAGCGAAAGTCGAGAATCACTAAATAGAGGAAAATAAAACATGAGCAGATCAACCTAATGCTTCAACCTTAACTATCCGACGAGAACAACATTCAATCAAGAGGAAAAAGCAGTTTCACACGTCAAATGAAATCAGCTTTCAAATACGCGGTAACACTGCAAGTTGCTAGAAACGGCTTCTGAGCTTAGTAGGTCCGTCGCTTCCATCAGTGCCCACTTGATGGTTGTATGGGAAGGGTAAGGGTAACATTACATTTTTTAATGAAATAGAACAGAAGCAGTAACAAGGAAAAGCAGAGCCAGTAAGAAACGTAATCAGATACAGAGACGGAGGAGACCAACATCACATAACGAAACATTACATAGCGGGAGTTACTAAAAATAGGAATAAACACAATAATTCAAGCTCCTCTACTAAGGTAGGAACGCAAACCTAGTTAGAAACGGGAGAAATAGAAATCTCCAAAAAAACAAAAACAAAAAACTGAAAACGTGAACAGAAAGAAATGCAAAAGCAAGTGTTCTGCTTAGGATATGTCAACAATGTGCAAAGCTGAAAGCAAGTCAATCTTTTTCAAGTTCTTACCAAAAATGCTAACATTCGGAGCTTCTAGTAGACTTCCAGGTAACATTTGCAGCCACCAAGCGCCTCGAAAGAAAATGGAATTGAAGACCTTTTCGCGATTTTTCTTCCTGATTTTGAGACAGGTGACTGCCGAAAGTGTTGCATAACATTTCAGCACGATTGCGCATAAAGCGGCAAAGGTCGCCAGCTATCTGGATGGGCGACCAGCTCTCGCTCGCAACGAGACTGCGAAATGGGTGAGGCTCGTGGCTGAAGAGGGTCTAATGGACCACCTGATACTGCAGTCGAGAAACATGTCGTTTATCCAGTACTACAACATTGATGTGTTTGCATATCTATTAGCTCAGCTGATACTTGTTCTGTGGCTATTGCTACAAGTTGGGCGGCTCATTCTTTGTAAATCAGCCGCACTATTCAAAAAAGGAAAAGTTGAATAAAATTTTGGTTCTGTTAAGATGTTTATTGGCCCAATGCCTATAACCCACTACGAATTTGTTTGTCAGTGGCAATCCTAAATGGAAACCGTAGCGGCGAGGATGCAGGGCTAATTGGAATGTTCTAGTCCAGTGTTCTGTTCAAGTTCTTTATTAGTTTTGTACCAGTGCCGTTCCATACGATAAGAATATTGACCCAAAGTTTACGGTGAAATATTGCAACGTTGGTTTATACTTCTGTTCTTGAAGGGCTTATTGAAGTATGTCGAAGGAGCAATTCCGAACGATATTTTAATTTGACTTCAAATTGGGAGAAAGCGCCGCCGAGACAGCTCAACAAATCAGTCAAATGTGGGGCCTAATAGTGTTGTAGAAAGCACTGTGCGCCAGTGGCTCAGTAAATTTCGGACCGAGGATTTCAGCCTCGAAGATGACTCCTGTAGCGATCGACCTAAAGCCATCCTGGACGACGTCGTGAAGAATTTGTGGAGGCTGAACCATCCCAAACAGTTCGCGGGATCGTGAAAGAGCTAGGCGTCAGTAAAACTGCCGTTGCGGATGCTTCGAAACGCCTTGAAGAGGCGAATAAGCTCGAAAAGTGGGTGCCCCACGAGTTGAATGAGCGGCAGAAATTGTCACCCTCGAGATTTGTTCTTCTCTACTTTTACGCAAGACAACTGACCCGTTTTTGAATCGAATCGATTGTCTATAACAGTTCAGTTTATTGTTAGAAGGCATTAATTCTGTACGACAACAGGAAACGTTCCGGACAGTTTGGACGCCGACGAACCTCCTAGGCATTTTCCAAAGGCGAACCTCCACCAAAAAAGGCAATGGTCACTGTGTGGTGGTCGGCGGCTGGTGTGGTTCATTACAACTTTTTGGCACCAGGTCAAGCGATTACAACAGAGTCCTACTGTAAGGAAATCGACGAAATGCACCGAAAATTGCGTCAACTTCAGCCAGCATTGGTCAACAGAAGAGGCCCGATTCTTTTGCACGATAACGCCCGCCCACACGTTTCACATATCACTATTCGAAAATTGAACGAGTTAAGGGTTGAAGTTCTGCCTCACCCGCCACATTCTCCAGATCTCTCTCCAGCCGACTACCGCCTCTTCAGACATTTTCAGATCTTCCACGCTGGTAAAGCCTTCACCAATCAGGACCAAATCAAAACAGCATTTCGTGGATTCTGTCGAACCTCGACCACCTAATTTTTTCTCTGATGGAATAGGTCGGCTGGATTGAGAAAAATATGCAGATTCGAACGGTGCTTCCTCTTCTTCTTTAGCGTTTGTCCCGCTTAGCGGCGGGGTCGGCTCTTCTGGTATGATGGCGCCACTTCGCACGATCTAACGCTTGATCGGGGTGGATACCAGCCTCCTTTAAGTCCATGTGCAACGTATCAAGCCAGCGTTGCCTAGGCCGTCCTTTAGGCCGTTTTCCGGGCACATCTATGTTGAGGCCAATCTTCCGAACGGTGTCGCCGTCCGCACGAAGAACATGGCCATACCACCATAGTCGAGCTTCACGTAGCTTATCAGCAATTGGAGCGACGCCAAGCCTTTGGCGAATGGAGACATTGCGAACATGATCCAAACGCGTGACACCAGCCGTCCAGCGCAGCATTTTCGTCTCCACTACGCTGAGGCTCTCAACCTCCTTCGTTGCAGGCCAGGACTCAGCACCGTACGTCGCTACTGGTCGGACGACGGTTCTGTAGATCTTTGATTTCAAGCGCTCCGGTATCTTTCTGTCGCACAGAACGCCTGTCATTGAGCGCCATTTGGACCATGCTGCGCTCACGCGCGAGTTCACCTCGAACGTCAGACTACCAGATTCAAACGGTGCTTACTTCGACTAAATCCGATAAGGGTTGAGAAAGTTATGGTAGTTCAAAGTAAAGCACTCAACACGCTTAGAAGTTTCCGGACACCTAATAACTATGGTTGGCAACTAATTTCGTGGGCGGAGAGTCGTTAGATACACCGCCCTCAGAAAGGGGCGGGGCAAGGGGCGCGCCGAGGACAAGATGTCCGGGTCCCTGATTTCACATGGAGGCATTGCACTTCTAATCACTTCCCTTAGCCCTGCATCTCTATCCTGAACTGATTTTGTTCTTGAGACAAGAGTCAGAATCTTGCTCACCATATTTGGAGGAAAAGAGTTATCAGCTGCAGTACCAAGGCTTCTTTTCAGGTCCCGCCAGTGTAGAACTGACCGGATCACCCATGGTCCCTAGTTGAAGCGAAAATTTAAAGAATTGGTGAAAATTGAAAGAATTTAGAGAGAAGAGCGACGTTCTCCTCCCATCAGCTGCCTCCATAACCGAGCCGATTGGAAAATGACCCCAGTGTTCCCCGAGATGCGCTTCCCAATCTTCCCTATCAGTTGTTAGGTTTTTGGACGATGTCACGCCAATTAACGACGGTTTCGAGCGCAGCAAACTTGTCCAAATAGGGCGGCGCGCGCAGGGCGGAAAGTGGGGGGCGGGCAGCACGGTTACCGAACGACTGCCCCCCAATTTCGTGGACTCTCAAGCGCCTTCAACAAAAATGTTCATAAACAAATAACAAATAACAGTTTTCAACCAAAGTAAGATCTGCTGGAACGCGGGACTGCTTCCCATTTATCAGCTACCTGGCCCATCCCACAGCTGTAGAATTCTTGTGCTTTTGAAGCCAAGAGTCCTTGGAGGTGCATTTTGACATGGTCCACATCAATGAGTCGTCCTCCAACCAAGAAGTGCTGCAGCGTGCTACAAAGGTGCTAGTCATTTGGCGCACAGCCTGTGCTGTAAGGTGGGTGAGTTAGACGCCCCAGCTAAGGTCTTCGATTTTTTGAAGCTTCCGATTCGTGACGTGTGATCTGGCGTTATCTTGCTGATAGATAATTCCGCTCCTGAAAATCTGTCTGAACAGATTCCAGCAGAGTTCAGCCGCGGCCAGGTTGAGAAGGGTAGATTACAGCATTAATGCTGGAACCGTTCTTGACGAGCTCCCAGAAGTCAATACCTTCTTGACACCACCAAACGGAGGGAACGTATGTAGCTAACCGGACGCCTCAAAAAATAGAAGACCTTGACTGGGAGCGTTAAACTCATCCACCTTACAGCCCCGACCTTGCGCCAAGTGACTACCACATTTTTAGTTCGGTGCAGTACTTCTTGGTTGGAAGACGATTTAATAATGTGGACCGGGTCAAAATGCACCTCCAAAGATTCTTGGCCTTAAAAGCACAATAATTCTATAGCCGTGGGATAGACCAGCTACCTGATATATGGGAAGCACTTCTGCGTTCCGAGGGATCTTATTTTAATTAAAGATTGTCATTAGTTATTTGTTGATAAATATTTTTGCTGAAGATTCTTGAGAGTCCACGAAATTAGTTGCCAACCTAATAGAAGGTGCAGGTTCTAGTCCCGCCTGGTGCAAGAGTTTTGATGGCAACCAAACATTCATCTAAGAGCTAGAGCAGGTGGCACCAATATTGTACCTCCCTGGTCGGAAGCAATATCCATGTTGCCCTTTATTAGAATTTGCAACAAAATTCTGTTTTTACAAAGGATAAACGTCGACGATGATCAATCCCTTTACAGGGTGCGCCACGCACTCTATTGTAGTATAATAGTTATCCAGAGGCTCATCAGTGAAGAAGGTAACTAATTAACTTATTTGTTAGTACAGTATAGGACAATGTATCGCATTCTTAATTATGTACTAACAACTAAATTTTACAATTTAAAATGAACACAGTATGTTAAAGACACAAATCAACTAATGACCACGATCCCCGTTTAAGTGAACTCTTTTCAAGTTCATTGCTACAAGTCACAAATCACAAATCTGATCGACGCCAATGCAATCGATTTCTACAAGAAGTAGACCGTGCTCTGACGCACCGCTCCTTCAGCTTTGCATGCAACCTTTGTCAGCGTTTCGCAGGCGGGAACAAAACCAGTCCCTTTTATCAGCATCCTTCGCCTACATTTGTCAGCACTTCAGATTTTACGATCTTTGCTCCACTTGAGTTACCACTGCGACGTTGTCCTGAGAGTAGGCAGCAGTAGAAACAGTTCTCGCTGATTTTCTACACCCTTTCTAGATAAAAGACCGTTTACACTCTTTTATCCATGATTGAAGTAGCGATTTTGGTGGCATTACATTTAAAAAAAAAACATGTGAACAGCTTTAGTATGTGACGTAAAGAACAAATAGCTCACGTGAGGTGTTCTCTGAAAGCTACCGATTTTGAGGTACTTTTCTAGGAAGAAAAGTCGAATTTTATATGGTATTTTTGGTGCTGTATAGCTAGAACCTCAGAGAATGATGTCAGAAGTCGGTCAAAATTAGGAGTTCCTGGAAAGGCCCTACACTGTTAATTTTATCTTTGCTGATATCCGTCTAATGGTGTGTGTGTGTGTGTGTGTGTGTGTGTGTGTGTGTGTGTGTGTGTGTGTGTGTGTGTGTGTGTGTGTGTGTGTGTGTGTGTGTGTGTGTGTGTGTGTGTGTGTGTGTGTGTGTGTGTGTGTGTGTGTGTGTGTGTGTGTGTGTGTGTGTGTGTGTGTGTGTGTGTGTGTGTGTGTGTGTGTGTGTGTGTGTGTGTGTGTGTGTGTGTGTGTGTGTGTGTGTGTGTGTGTGTGTGTGTGTGTGTGTGTGTGTGTGTGTGTGTGTGTGTGTGTGTGTGTGTGTGTGTGTGTGTGTGTGTGTGTGTGTGTGTGTGTGTGTGTGTGTGTGTGTGTGTGTGTGTGTGTGTGTGTGTGTGTGTGTGTGTGTGTGTGTGTGTGTGTGTGTGTGTGTGTGTGTGTGTGTGTGTGTGTGTGTGTGTGTGTGTGTGTGTGTGTGTGTGTGTGTGTGTGTGTGTGTGTGTGTGTGTGTGTGTGTGTGTGTGTGTGTGTGTGTGTGTGTGTGTGTGTGTGTGTGTGTGTGTGTGTGTGTGTGTGTGTGTGTGTGGGGGTGGGTGGGTGTGCTGGAGTGGGGCACGGCGTATTGGAGATACTCAGCGATTGACGGCAGGCAAAAACTTCAGCCCTTGAGGTAGACGAGGACGCTGAACCCCAATCTGAAGTTCGTTTTTTCGTGTCTATCGCCATCACTCGATGTTGATCAAATTATCGATTTTTGACGTATGTCGTTCATGCGGCCCGAAACTTTAGCCCTTGGGGTAATCGAGGTCGCTGAACACCAATCTGAAGTTCTTTTTGAAGTCTTGATCGCCATCAATCGATATTGATCAAATTATCGATTTTTTGGATATCATTTAAGCGATCCGAAACTTCAGCCCTTGTGGTGGTCGGGGTGGCTGAAGGGTAGTCGATGAACGTTTTGAATTTATAGTCTTCACGAGCTTTTTAATATGCTCGCCCGGTTATGACGAAATGATGATTCTCTGAGTACTTCATAGCATTCAGAAATGTGGGATTTTTTCAGCGTGGCGTCAGTGTATTAGCGAAACAATTACGTGCAGACTTATGGTTGGTGGCCTCAATCTTTTCTGAGTAGTAACCAATATCTCTAGAATAGCAGCCACTTCTCTTGATCCTTTCTAACTTGCCCCACTCGGCGTAGTTAAGGTGTTCTTCATGCGAGAACCATGGCACAGATGGCAGCTACAACTGATGATGAGAAGATATTACTACTGCGAAACCGTTGAGAAGCCATTAGTGCGGCAGACAGGCAGCTCTGACGGCTTCTCAATGTGTTCGTCTGCCGCACTGACGGCTGGTCCTAGAGGAACAACTAGACCAGTAAAAGCAGAAAAAAAGCAGAAAACAGGCTCCGCGCATTTAGAATATGCATGAGGCAAAACTCGAAATTTGACGAAGGTCCTGTTATACAGGCCTCTGTTATACTCCCGCGGGAGCATCCCCGGAACGTCCGCAGACCAAGGGTGCACGGCGGACGGCGGGCGTGGCGAGGTCGATTGGTCAGGTGAGGAGTCTCGGCGCGATTCCCGCCCTTCCGCGGATGCTCCCGCGGGAGTATAACTCAGGCCTTAATGAATAGGTGTTCGCGCAAAGATAGGAAGTAGAGGAAAGCTGCCGTGTACTTAAATGTACCTTGCTTAGCCATCTGTGACACCGACGGTAACATCAATATAAGCTTTAAAGAAATTCAAACCAGGGAACATTCTTAGTATTTAGGGGCTTATTGCCAAAGCCATTTGGCATACAATATTAAAAACAAGCCATACGATTAGAGAAAAGCCTAGAAGACAAATTGTGATCAATTGTGATGAATGCGTCGTATACTGGAAGGCATTGAACTTTTCAGCATTCACCAGCAACGTCAAAAGCACTTCACAAAACTGTAATTATGCTTTGCTTTGCCTTGTCTTCAGACATATCATATTGCTCTGTTATTTTTTGAAATGCCTGAAAACATTTCAAAGGAGAAATCTAATCTAATTGTCTCAGGAGGGCACCTTAAATGACCGCCGACGGTTCGTGGGCCACTAATCCAAATGTTCTTAACTATAAAATCACTCCCAGCCGCTTTTTTCAAAAGAAAAGGGAAGGAGGAAGCATAGTTAGCAGTGAATTAGGATATATGTCGAGAAGACGAGCAGCATTGGGTGATGGGAACGCCCATCCAATCATACCGCATTGAATGGACGCGCCATTCAGAAAGGGCTTGTACAGTCGGCACTCTGATCTGCTGCATGTGTTCGGTCTGTGCTCTACTTGGCTATTATTGGCTGGCTCCCACCTGGCAGTGCTGCTCAACTTCGCGACATGTACCGAACATATTCGGTTGTCCCACACGGAATGTCGCATACATTGTGGCCTTCATTTCACAGTTATTCGAGTCATTTGTGAGCTCACTCAGGGCTATTTTTCGCGGCGTTTCCTCTTCTACATTTCCTATTTTTCCTACATTATTCCCTTATCGGTTTCGAAATTATTGTCTTCAGACTACAATGGACCAGAAAATGATTGTGCGCGCGTGCCTGCTCTAGGACTTCAAATTGAAGAAATTCGCTGCGGAATAGCATCGTTCGTTGGTAGCTGCATTCGGCGAAGATGTCGTTTTCAAAGGACAACGCGAGCGGTTATTTCAACGTCTTACCGCCGGCGCGGAAGTCTTGAAGACGGAGAGCATGGGAGACAGGCGCCTGTCCTGGATAGCGACCTTTCACGGACTGCCGTTGAAGCTGATCCGACAAGATCGGAGTAGGAGCTTGCAGTAGAGCTTGTCTGCTCCAAATCCTACTCCACATCCTGCTCCAAATTTAAATCCAAGTCGAGTGGACACGTCCTCTACCAACTTGCTGCATGCTCATGCGCGGCCTCATGTGGCAAAAGTCGTTCAGCAGAAAATTGAGGAACTTGGTCGGACCGTTTTCCCTGATCCGCTGTGACATTGCCTCATCCAACTACCACATATTCCGCTCGATGCAGCACGTCTTGGCTGAGAAGAAGTTCGCCGACTACGACGAAATCCGAATTTGGAAGGCCAACTTCCTCGATTCGCGGCCGGCTCATTTCTTTAAAGGCGGGATCCAGTCTTTGCGTGTACGTTGGACAAAGGTTGTTAATAACTGTGGAGTATATATTACCAAATTAAGTTTGGTTTTAATTGCTTTGTAAGAATTTAACTTTTGAATTGAAGCGAGATTCCGTGTGGGACACCCTAATAAATATCTATAACCATTTGAATCTAACAGTCGATTACGGGGAATCTTTGATAGAACTAGGTAGGATCTTTGGTCGCGACGTAGTCCTATGGCATATTTTGATCTAAAATTTTCTTAAGTTTCCCTTCGGCTTTTGTCAAAGTTTTAAAGAACGTGTTGCACTTCAGCTTTGTTCTACACTCATTCACAAGTACATAGGCGTTTGCGCTGGTCGATCGTTGGCGTTGAGAAATACCAGTTTCTCGGCATTGCGGCAGTCGGTACTCTATCCCTCGCTTCCTCTCCACTGTGAACATATTAGTTCTCGTTCTCGAAAGAAGTTCTCGCCATTTTCAAGACACCACATTTGTTTAGTTTTACAAAAAAGCGAAACACGTAAAGAAACGAAGTAACCGCCATCATGTTCTACCACTCTTCTCCGTCTTTCAGGCAGACCCCCTATCTCGTCAGCGTAAAACTTTTCTGGCTTTGATTCGAAAAAGCCAGCCAGCCAGCCAGCGTCCTCGTCATCGAATGTTTTTGGTTGCATGGGATTGGAGAGAGACAGGAGAAGGTGGTAGTCTGGGCTCCAGGACCTAACTCCAACACGACGTCGCGCGCTACCCGCGTGCGACATCGCGGCGCTGAAACGCGGACGTGCGCTCAGTGACGCATGGTTAGCCGCGGAAAACGAGCATGTTCTCAGCGTTTAAGCTCTCAGACCACATTTCTAGCAAGGAACTTGAAGTCACACAGAATGTGGTAGGCAACAGTCTGCAATAGGACAATTGATCCGAGAATGGGTAATAGTGACCTTTTTCCGGTATAACCATAATTACGGGTAAAAGTTGACCGAAGAAGTTGTAGATGGCGAATACTGACGCTAGAGACCATCCACATGACCACATTTCCTGTATAAACTGTCGCTGATCGTCCTGTTGAAACCACATTCATATACCATTTCCAAGAAACGTTGAAATAAGGCAAAGGAGTGCCGCATGTCGGAAGCATCGGACCGCGACAACTCGTCCAATTTCGCCGCGCACTGTGCGCGACGCCAGGGGGTTCGCGCGGCGTTGGAGTTATGTCTGCCCCCGGGTAGTCTGTTGGTGCAACATCTGGGCTGTACGGTGGGTGAGGCAGCACTTCCCATCCAAGGTCGAGAAGCTTTTGGCGAGTCATTCTTACAATGTGTGGTAGCGCATTGTCGTGCAAGAATCGGATTGTGCCATGATTCGGACGCTTTTCTGAGATCATGGCGGCCAGTCTATCCAGCTGCTGGCAGTACAAGTCCGCTGTTAGAGTTTCGTTACGGGCCAACAGCTCGTAGTAAATGACACCTTTGTAATGCCACCAAGCAGAAAGCATGATCTTCGACGGGTGGGACCCTCCTTTGGCTGTGGCTCAGACTCCTCACTCCTGTCAACCCAGTGTCTGCTCCTCTTGTTGTTGACGCATAGGCACCACTTCTCATCTCCTGTGATGATGGACTTCAGCCAACTATCTGTGCGTTTGTACAAGAGCAGCTGAGTGGCCACCTTAGCAAGTCGCTGGCGGTCGTATTCGGTGAGGTCATGGGGAACCCACTGTGCCAACTTGTGCACCTTACCCAGCTCATGTAGGTGCCTGGCGATGGTGGCATAGTGCACACCCATGTCATGCGCAAGTTCACGAGTAGTCCGCGATGGGTCCGATTCCACCAGCTGACGCAGATGGTCGTCGTCGACATCGGATTCACGTCCTGACCTGAGCGAATGCGGAAGCGTGCGAACCATTCTCGTGCAGTGCGATCGGACACTGTGCGCTCCCCAAATGCACCATTTATGCGACGACAGGAAGCGGCTGCTGACTCACCAAATTTGAAGTCATACAATAAGAGACCTCGGATGAACTCCTTCGAAACTCCATTTTTCTAGAATGAGTTACGCGAGAGTGAGTAGCCAGCCACAATAGTGGACTTATACATACCTGATCTCTTTATGTGAACAAAAGATAGGTTGCCATAAGGTAGCGTTAGTGAGAAAAAAGCACATTCAAAAAATGGCGGGAACTTTCGCAACAACCAAATAAATTTTTAGTGCACTTTTGAGCTTTTCGAAAGAGATCATATTTTTTCATCACGTGAATGCTAGAGGTTATCTTGGATGTACACAATATTTATATGTATGCAAGTGTTGCGCTATTCAGAAATGGTTTGGACGACCCTCCTTTGGGTCACAGCGCCTTTCTTGTCTATCGTCCATGGTTTGAATATTCTTGTCTTCAATCCGACGCTTGGCCGAAGCCATGTTCAGTTCCTGGGTAATATCGCCGATGTGCTAGTAAACGACGGTCATAATGTGGTAAGTACGAACTTGTTATCTGTTATCTTTATTTCTTTGATAACAGTCAGGTCATCTAGAGGTTTGTTTGATTACTAGCTGGCGTAGACGACGAAAAGCGATTGATGCTGCTAACTTTTTCTGACCACTGTTTGATTTGCTACGACTCGATTAGAAAGTTGAACGCGCTGCGATGAGAGGTGATTTTCTTAGGGCCTGTTCATACTTCGCGACAGCAGCGACAAGAGCGCAGCGCGCGTGGCGTGCGCGGCGTGGGCAGCGTGCGCAGCGCGCGAAGGTATGAACAGCCGACAAGAGCGACAAGAGCGACAAGAGCGACTGGGGCGTCGGGCGTAGTGTGGTGTACGTAATTGCACCATAACGTCTACTTCGTGGCCTAAAATATCAAGTGAATAGAGGTCTTCACGTCTAACTTCAACTTCAATTGCATTAGTTTTTGGAAACTGAAACAGACACAAGCAAACAGTTATATTAGTAAAAAGTTTCCGGAAACTGAGACAAACACAAGCAAACAGACATATTTTTAGTCAAAAAAGTTGTTAGAAACTGAAACAGACAGAAGCGAACAATCATATTACCTACATCGTCAGTCTGGCACTCAAAATAGACATAAAAGCCCTCCTTACCTTTGTGTGAAGAACGTTCGAACAGGAATCGTTTCCTTCCAGCACTAGTGCGGTGTAATTACGTACTCCACACTCCGCTCGTCGCCTCAGTCGCTCCAGTCGCTCCCGGCGCCGGCGCGAAGTATGAACAGGCGACAAGAGCGACAAGAGCGACAAAAGCGACAAGAGCGACTGGAGCGACGGCGCCGGCGCTCGAGTATGAACACTTTTCGGTGGCGCGCGCTCGGTTTTAGTCGTCGATATGTTTGTTTGGTTTTAGTCGGTATGTTTTGCACGGGCGACGAGTCGCTCTTGTCGTGAAGTATTATTTATTTATTTATTTATTTATAGATGCACCATAAGTGCGCTACAACAGGAACATGAACAAGCAAATTCCGTATGAACTCAGACAAACACAATGCAATAAACTTAACACTGAACACTGACGAGACAAATAAAGACAATAAATCAATATGCGCTGCAATTGATAAAGTTTAGTGTTTCGCATCGATTCAGAAGCTTAAATACAAGAAGACTGCAGTAAGGAACCAAAACATCTAAAGGGACTAAAAATAAAATGTCCATTTGAATGAATAATAATTAGAACGCCGATAATTTACTACACTAAATTGTTGTAAACGTCTGCTTGGCGCTCAGTATAGCTATGGTGTGATTCCGATGGATAGAGAATCACTTTCGAGCAGCTTAGTCAAACGGAAGCACCTAGGAGTCCGGTCTTATTCCGGTCATACTTAGGCCTTCATTACGCTTCCATTCGATACTGCTTCCATAGGAACTGAGGTGGTCAAACCGAACTTGCAGACGTAAATTGTTTCAAGTAAAGCATGTCTCTGCGCACTATATATGTGAATATATTATGTATAAAAAAAACATAACCATGAGAAAAAATTCATGGTGGTTCCTTCGCATTTAAGCACTGAATAGCCTCTAACTTCAGTCATGAATCGAAGCAGGCATATTGATTCAATAAGTGTGACAAACGCAGCACACACTACTGTGTATCAACACGTAGTCCCTTAACATTGGTATCACTCTAACTATGCAACTGGTATCGACGATCCGGGATCAACACAGTGAGCGGCGGCATGCGGATGTATTGATCAGCGAACTCCAGAAAGTTAAATACTTCACACAGGCGACTTTGCTGGCAATACTCTTAGAAATCTGCAATTCGAAGCGTAGACATTAGGTCTATTTTTCTCAATCTAGTCCTGAATGATGAGGTGTTCTCTGCATCAATGACATTTGGTGGAAGCCTCTGAAGCCATCGAGAAGTTCTGAAGAATAAGGAGTTTATGGTGTTATCGTAGTTACGAGCGACATGAACATTCGTCAGCGAAATCAATTTTGTCCTTCCATTTGTGGGTCTCAGTATCCAGTACTTGCTAGGTTTGAGTTTTGATTCCCCTTTCAAAATTTTGAAGCAGAAGGTCAAGTCGCTGAATATCCGCCGGTACAGTAGGCTTCTCAATCCGAAGAGTTGCAAACGTTCGTGATAGTCAGGGATTTCGCTGTTATCATTTGCAATGCACCTACGAAATAAAATTTTTGTGAAAACTCGCTGAACCTTTTCTAGTTTAGCTTGTAGTTTTTTGGTATGTGGACTTCAGACTTGAGATGCATACTCAAGTATTGGTACTACGTATGCTTTATAAAGCTTTAGCAGAATGGATGTATCCGTACAAGTAATATTAGTAATAATAGCAAGTAGGAACAGGCCCTTAGCAGCCTAGTTGTCTAGTTTTTGGAGAAGCTATCAGGACATATCTTCCTGCTTCATTTTGAGCATTACTTATAAATGAAACCAAAAGATTTTATTACATTAGATTTTTTGAGATGACAGGTCGGAACCTGAGTTGTTACTGGTAAGGAATGCCTAACATTCGAAAATCCATCTATGAAAAAATACCCATCCTGTATTTTATGAGTGCGCGCTTAAAGCTTTGAACAGGAACAATTACTTTGGGGAGAGATGAACCAAAAACTGGATAACACAAACTAACACGCTGCTCAACTTTAAGGCATTTCGGCTCAACGTTTTATAAAGGACCAAGGATAAAGACCAGCGTTACTCAATCCCTTTCGGGATGCGCGATGCATTCCACATCTACTGGTTGTTGTGGACTCAAATTGTATGCGTATTTGGCCTACATCCACAACGACGTGCGATGGCCAGCCGATGAAGAAGTCAGCTTATCCTTCCCAAACAAGTGACAGGTGTTATCATTCGGACATTCGCTTTCGACGGGAGGAACAACCACTTGCTATTGGGACCTGTTGCAGTGGGTGTGGCGGGCTGAGTTGATTGGCCAGATGAGGGGCCCCGGTGCGATTACCTGCACCCCGTTGACGCTCCTGTGGAAGTATACCATTAGGCTTAAGGGTCGGCTCCTGTTGGTAGAGTGTTGTAGGATGCTTGCGCAGCCATATATACCATTATCAGGTGAAATTGGACACTTTTCAAATCAAATTTGACCCTCCTCTAAGCTCGCTAAGGCTTTTGAGATCAAAGGGAACTCTTTCGAATTGAAACAACCTTTATACAGGTTGAACTACAGACTCAATAAGATGGTTAGAATAATTTTTTGTCAAGGAAAACTTAGAATAACTTTTTTTTGATTTTTTTAAACTTTAGCTGTCGGATGAGTGAAATAATTTTATAAAATTTTTATTTTTTGAAAAATATAGTAACATAAATTTTGATGTAAAGGTGCAGCAAGGTGGCAATTATGTTCTGCATTAAAATACTGGGTCGCGCCATGCACTCGAAAAGTCTATCGCAACGTTTATTTGATTGATAGTGTAAAAACTGCCTACATGCAGCAAGAAAGTTAGGATATGTATGTTTTTACAATTGTGTGTGTTGCATTGCTTGCAGGTGTGAAACTGCATGTGAACAGAAATTTTTCTATCAATCGAACGAAAATCGTGAAATTTCGGACGGAGGCAAGGCGCAATCTCTGCTTTGGTAATATAAAATGGCCGTCTTCCTGCTCTTTAAAACAAGTTTTAATTCATTGTTTTTTCTCGAAAAATAAAATTTTTATAAAATTTCAAACTAAGTGTACTCTTGTTGGGAAGTAAATTAAAACTTCAAAGAAAGTTTCCTTGAACAAAAAATTATTCTAACATTTTTGGAGAGTCTCTAGTTTAATGTAGAAGAAGCTCATTTTGATTTAGAAGAGTTCTCTCTGATTTGAAAAGTCTTAGTTTAGCTTAGAAGTGTCCAATTCGACGTGAAAATGGTATATCCAAGTATATCCAGCTCGCACGTATAAGTAGGTATATACTACGTATACACATGTATGTATATACATATGTATATATTAGGTTGTCCCATAAGTCCCCGCCGTTTTTTTTCAACGATTCACTGCAGATTTCGCCGGCGGTCTCTTGCATAGCGCTGCATAGTTGTCGAAAGAGAATGATTTGCTCTATTAGAACGTGTATTGCATTTCTTTTTTCATCATGAATTTTGTCAATTTTTAGGTCGTTGAACTTCAGCGTTGAACAGTCGAACTGAAGTGAAAAGTGAAAAAGTGAAAAAGTGGCCATTTGCGCACTTGTTCTCTCCGCTTAGGTTTGTAATTTTTTGCGCAGTTTTTTATAGCATTTGGACGACAATGTTCTGTACTACAAGAATATGTGTTGGTCCTATTTTCTCACTTGCCCTTTATTGCTTTTTAGGCCATCAAATTGGGGATTCCGACTTTTCCGTCCGCATTTTTACCAAACTTTCTCTTTTTGGCATTTTGTTGATATTCAACAGAAATCAATAAACGCGACACATATTCTTATAGAGCAAGACATTCTCTTTCGAATGACATATAACATTAACCCAAAAAGTCCAACCACAGAGCAGGAGCTGACGGCAAAAATAACCATCCTCCTTCGGACGTCCCAATTTGATGCCTAAAAATCAATAAAGGACAAATGAGCAAATAGCACTAACACATATTCTTGTAGTACAGAACATTCTCTTCCAAGTGCTATAAAAAACTGCGCAAAAAATTACAAACCTAAGCGGAGAGAACAAGTGCGCAAATGGCTACTTTTTCACTTTTTCACTTTTCACTTCACCTGTATCACCTGTCGTCCCGTTGATCATCGACTTGCTCGAGCGGGCGCCAGCAGCGTCTCCATTCGTCCCTGTCGCGTGCCAGAGTGGTCCAATGGATCCTCCTCGCTCGAGGGACACGAAGAGCGTCATATCGGTCGTTCAGGGCTTTCACGAAGAAGTCCGACCAACGCGTTGGTGGGCGTCCTGGTGTTCTTTTGACATCCCGCGGAATCCAATCTGTGACGACTCTCGTCCAGCGGGTGTCTGCGAATCGCATTACGTGGCCGGCCCACCTAATTTTCGACGACTTGGCCCATGCGACAGCGTCTCTGATCTTCGAACGTCGGCGAAGCTCGGAACTCCGGAGGCCTTCTTTCACTTGCGTGAGTCGTGTCACTCCGAGCATCGTCCTCTCGATTCCACGCTGCGCGATGCAGATCGCGTGTTCATCCTGCTTTCGTATAGCCCAGGTCTCTGAGGCGTATGTTAGGGCAGGAAGAACAGTGGAGTCGAATAGGTGGGCACGGAGTCGGACGTTCTTCGTCTTCTTCGCGACTTCTTCGACGCTCTTGAAAGCTCCCCAAGCCGCTCGTTTCCTCCTGCTCAGTTCCGGCGCTAGGTCGTTGGCTATATTGACTTCGCGACCCAGATACACGTAGCTGGAGCATTCGGAGATGTTCGTTCCGTTGAGCGAGAATGGGGCATCAGAAACCCATCCGTTCTTCATGAACATCGTCTTCGTAAGATTCAGCTGCAGTCCAACGCTTCCACATACACGATCGAAGTCGGCCAGCATTCGTTCCGCCTGACTGATGCTCGGTGTTATGAGTACGATGTCGTCAGCGAAGCGAAGATGGTGCAGTTGCCGGCCGTCGACCTTCACTCCCATGTCTTCCCATTCTAGTTCGCGCATGACGTTTTCGAGGGTGGCGCTGAAGAGCTTCGAGGATATGGTATCCCCTTGTCGAACCCCTCTCTTCACGTCAATGACGACGTCGTTGTAGAATGGTGAGATCTTGGTCGTGAATCCACTGTACAGCTCTCGAAGGACTCTGATGTACTGAGTAGGAACGCCCTGGGTGAGCAGGGCTTCCATGACCGCTTCAGTCTCGACGGAGTCGAATGCCTTCTTCAGGTCAATGAACGTAAGGCACAGCGGCAGCTTGTACTCTCGCGACACTTCGATGAGCTTCGTAATGGTGTGTATGTGGTCGATCGTGCTGAATCCTCTCCGAAATCCTGCTTGTTCGCATGGCTGTCCGTCGTCCAGCGTTCTACTAATCCTATTCAGGATGACTCGAGTGAACAGCTTGTAGACTACGGACAACAGGCAGATCGGGCGATAGTTGCCAATGTCGTGCACGTCTCCCTTCTTGTACAGCAAAACGGTCTTGCTGGTCTTCCACTGAGATGGAACCTTGCATTCGGATTGGTAGCGTGTGAAGAGCCGCGCCAAGGTGTTGATGAGCGCTGGCGGGAGGTTCTTCAGGTGTTCAGCTCTGATCCTGTCAGAACCGGGTGCTGTACGTTTCTTCACCGACGAGATGGCGTGTCGGATTTCGGAAGAGAGAACAGAGGGGACGACGTATCCATCCTGCGGAAGATGGCATGGGGGCAGGTGGACGTGGCTGTCGAAGAGATCGGAGTAGAAGTCGTGGATGACTTTCTCCATGGTCCTTCTGGAAGAGGTGATGGTTCCGTCAGGGCGCCGGAGAGCGGTCATCTTGGTCTTGAAGTTGGCGAAGTTCCGGCGGGCATTGCGGATGCTCAGCCCTGCCTCTGCTGCTTCAGCCAACACTTCGGCCCTTCTCTCTTTGAGATCTTCCTTTATCGCCGCTCTGCATAGCTTTGCAAGCTCGGACGTCAGTTGATAGTTGCCTGACGCTCGTGCTGCTCCACGCTGGCGTATCAGCTCGAGAGTTTCCGGAGACAGGCGTCTCTTGGTGGTCTTCAAGCTCTCGGCTCCCTTAGCACTATCGTGGAGATGGTGCACGAAGCGATCGTATTCCTAGTCGACGTTGTCCATGACGACATCTTCCCAAAGGCCGACAAGAGAGGTGTAGAGATCCCAGTTGATGGTCGTTCTAGGATTCCTCTTCTTGAACTTCGCGGCCTTCTCTCCTTGACGCGAAAAGCGGAACCTCGCGCGAAGGAGGCGGTGGTCCGATCCCGTGTAGAACTTGGGGACAACGGAGACATCGGTCAGGCAATACTTGCGATTGAAGATGATGTGGTCGATCTCGTTGTGGAACTGGCCACCGGGGGATTCCCAGGTCCATCGTAGGGAGGGAGGCTTCTGGAACTGCGAGTTTCCATGGATGGTCTTGGTCGACATGATAAACTCAGACAGCCTTTCACCTTGCTCGCTCCACTCCAAACCGTGGGTTCCGATGTGAAGTTCTTCCGGCGACCTTCGTGGCCCGATCTTGGCGTTGAAGTCGCCGACGATCACCTTGTAGAAGGTGTGATCTTCTTTATAGAACTTCTCCAGCTCCACGAAGAAGGCCTCGACGTCTTCGTCGTCGTAGTCGGATGTTGGGGCATACGCGACGAACACCGTCAAGGCTGGCACGGAGCCACATCGCTTCAGTCGCAGACGTCCGATTCGGCTTGTCAGAGACTCGTACGAATCGATGTTCATGGCCAAGTGCGTGTTGACGAGGACACCAACGCCGCCTACTCCCCTGCTGTCGCATGTTCCGAGGAACAGTTCTTCTCCGGAGTCGTAGGCGGCGTGTAGGGGGTGGTGTCTTCTCGTCTCGGTCAGTCCGATGACGTCGTACTTGATCTTCCTGGCTTGCATCATAAGGTCCTCGACGGATGCTTCCGACGCAAGCGTGCGGGCGTTGTAAGCACAGATCGTCATCCTAGTCCTTCTCAGTTTGCGCAGCCTGGTTAGGCCCTGATATTTTAGCAGCCTCTCCGTACTCGTCCTTCCCATCGCTGCAGAAATGGGGGCTCTTTCGGGGTCAGGGGAATGAGGCCCTTTAGTGCTGCTGTGTTTGACTGGAATACAACACGGGTAGCTAGTCAGGCTCTGTCGTGCGGGCGGGGTACTCCGGGCAGCCAGCCAGACTGCCCGAAGGGACGGGGCGAGACTTAAGGCGGCCTCGAATCGCCTTACATGTACTCCCAGTCTACCGAGTGCAAGCTTTTGGCCGAGCCGACACAGTTACAATCCGCACGGTCACGGACACATCCACGCACACTGCACGAACATGCCGCTCCCACGCACAAGGAACGCATCGACCCGACACAGCAGGAGCAAGGAGTCCATCCCCTGCATCCCACCTGCGTCTCTGGGCAGTACACGGTCGCATTTGGTTCGCGTTTAATTCCCCTATCCACCACCCGGGGACGCGCCACGTGGCCCTGCGACAAGCGGCCCGAGATCCCTCTTAGCAAGAGAGCCCGAAGGCTCTCTATCGAGGGAGATCCGTGGCTTTCACTTCAACGGCCTAAAAATTGACAAAATTCATGATGGAGAAAAGAAACGCAATACATGTTCTGATAGAGCAAATCATCATTCTCTTTCGAAACCTATGCAGCGCTATGCAAGAGACCGCCGGCGAAATCTGCAGTGAATCGTTGAAAAAACGGCGAAGACTTATGGGACAACCTAATACATAGAAACAGGTTTTCACCCCAATAGCAATTGGTTGTGCGGCGCTTCGAGAGCGAATGTCCGTGCAGTTCACCGACACAGGAGGGATGGAGGACTTGGTTGGCCTGGGCGGGAAATCCGAACGAAGATCCTGGTATTGGGTGGACGCGACAGCGGTTTGTTGTTGTTCTTTGTTTCAACTATCTAGCGCTTTAGCCCAATAGAAAAAAGGAAGGCACATTCAACATCTGCCAAATTAGTGAATTACTTCTGCAGCAAATGAGAATGAGCAGCTCAGAAGAAGTGATAGACTGTGAGGGAAAGGTCGGGTGAATATGGTGGGTGAGGGAGAATTTCGATACCTAAACGGGTCAGTTTTCGCCGAATGATTTGTCGGGTATGTGGCCTTGCGTTGTCCTGCAACAGAAGCGGCCCTCCTCTATTCACCATTACTGGCCACAATTTTTGCTAATTATCATACAGTTGGTCAAAATTACAGCAGTAAGACTCTGTTGTGACTGCCTGACCAGTTTGCAAAAAGCCGTAGTGGATTACACCTTTACAACACTGCCACCACCACAAAGTAATCATAACTTTTTTAGGTTGAAGATTGGGTTTAGGAAGGGATGTTGGAGGAGCACCCTTATCTACCCAGACAAATCCCTAGTGTCTGTTATCGTAGAGGACCCATTTTCAACTGCAGTTATAAAGCGGCTTTCAGAAGGCTCATTTTTAAAGCGAACCAGCAGGCTGGAGCAAGTGTCGAAACGTGCCAGACGCTGCAGATCGGTCAGCTCATGAGGGCACCCATTTCGACACGTTCTTCACCTTGACGATTCTCTTCAGATGTATTGCTACCGCACTATGATGTACGCCAAGGTCCTCTGCTAACGTTCGTGTATTCGTCTCCGATTTTCTCCTACGCCTTTCCTCAAAACTTCATCGTGAAGCGACGACCTGTGCCCGCGACCGGTTTTTCTTTGAGATCAAAATCGCCAGAAGCGAATTTTTCGAAGTAGAGCCTCACGCAGGACAAAAACCTACCGAACGGTATGTGTGGCTTTTCCTGAGACGGAATGAATTAGGATTAAAAACTTATTTATACATATCTCGCGACGGAGATTAATTTTGCGACAGCCTAATATTTAAGCTGATAATCAAGTAAAAATCGCCGCTTTCTTACTTATGAATGACAATACAGTGTTAACATTTTTGGGACGCTCTGTGATTGTCTAAACCTCTGCATTTAAAAATATACTTTAATATACTGTATACTGTAGTATGTAATATTGTAGTATACTGTAATACTGTAATATACTGTATACTGTGTGGGAACTAACGGCGCCATCGTCGACTTTTTTATAAAACTTTCCTTACGTGACTGTTTCAGACTATTCTTGCGCCAGTAATGGATCCTCTTATAAGTAATGTTGGACACACATCAAGCGCCGCTCATTTGCTTCCGTATCAGTCAAAGTACCTGGATGCTGATTTCTACAAGGAGATGGAGTGAGAATACGTTCGGGATCCAATTATTCGCTTGAAATATCTGATGTAGTTGCTTTTTCTAGTGTAATGAGCGAAAGTCTCTGGGATATACCAGTCGAAGGTCGTTGTTTGACTGTGGCGAATTCGGAGTTTTTGGCCGCTATGCATAGAAAAGTATGTAGAGGTATGGTATTTCCAAAGTAAGCTATGCCTCTCGACCTGTAATCTCTTAACAAACGTTAGATTAAATCGATTTTTAGAGTTTTATTTATTTATTTATTTATTTGCACTGAAATAGTGAGGTACAAACAGTATTAAAACAAAATGGACACGATGTAACAATAACGAAAATCACTGCATAGAAAAAAAACTCAACACATTAACTTAGTGCTTCATGTATACATGAGAAACGAGAGAATCGATGAGAGACAACCTTCATTCAGGAGTAAAAGGAATAGATAAAGCTAAATGTTGTGGGGACGGAAGTTTTCAATCAATTGAAAGAAAGAGTTAAACTTTTTTTGTTGAACTTTTTAATAATCAAGCGAACGAGCGGCGAGTAGCTCGTGAACATGGCGAACAAATGGTTTTCGAAAATCGGTTTCAATCGAAAATCGGTTGCTCTGTTCAGGAGGAGCCGGTGTCGTACTGCTTGAGCAACGAGTGAACAGTAACCCGGATATAGGCACGAAGTTCAAATATTCGAGCAGCTGCAGTTTATGATTTTCGATTGATCGAGCAAAAAATTGAAAGAAATTGTTTGAGCGAGTGTATGAACACATTCTTCGAACTCACCTCTGGCATACACGTCCCTCGAGTCCAATGTGGTGTCCATGATGTTTCATGAACCCACGAGTCTTAGGAAGGAGAGCTCCGTTATTCTGCTTAAAGGGTAAATGATACTCAATCCTTGTTGGTATGCGCCACGCCTACTTTCACGGCATGTCGCGGAGGCGATTTGAATGCGTATTTGGCCTATACCATGACTTATGGTGGCCAGCCGATGAGCGCTTTCTCCTTCTCAAGGCAAGCCTGGTACCAATCCACCGATCCAGGAGGAACGGAAGGCTTGGTTGGCCTGGGGTGGAGATCCGAACAAAGAACCTGCTGTTGGGTTCAAGGCGACAGTCGGCACTCCGACTGCGCTACATGCGCTCATTTTCTACTTAATTTCCCTTTCTTCTTAATGTTTTTCTACATAATGTGGAGTCTGTCTCATCTTGCACAAAGGTGCGCAACATTACTGTTACTGTTTGAAGAACTGATCTGGGTTACTGGAAGGCTTACGTTTCTGATTGGATTGAATGTATGTAAGCTCAATCATTTAATTGTAATTGTGCTAATTTTCAAAACAAATCAAGCAAATAAATAGAGTATATAATCATAATAACGCGCTAAGCGATGGGTCATACTATCGATCGGCGCCGCCGAAGAAATTATAAAATAGGGGGAAATTCGGGGGCGGGGGGAATAGGGGGGGGGGGAAATGGGGAGAAAATTACGACACGAAAATAGCGAAAAATACCCAGACGTCTTCTACCTGCCTGAAAACTTCAGCCCTGGGGTAATCGCGGACGCTGAACACGAATCTGAGGTTCGTTCGTGAAGCATCGATTCCCATCAATCGATGTCGATCAAGCTATCGATTTTTTGTGGATGTTGTCCAGCCGGTCGGAAACTTTACCCCCTAAAGTTCGTTCTTGCAGTATCGATCACCGTCAATCAATACTGATCAAATTACGTGGCGCGAAAATAGCGGAAAATACACAGACATCTTCTACGTGCCAGGGGACTCAGAAGACGTGCCAAAGACGTCGCTCAACGGGTTTGGGGATCAGGTAGACGTGACGAAGACGTCGTCCAATGTGCCTGGGGATTCAGAAGGTCTGCCGAAGACGTCGTTCGCTAAGGGGATCATTGAGGGGACTACTACCAGTAATGGGGGACCGTTTCACTAGGGGAGGACCAGTAGTGAGGAACCAATAGATCGCCCTATCATACTAGTGATACTGCAACATCGCGCGAAGCGCGCAAGTGCGAGGCACGCCGACAGGCGTGAAGGAGCACTTATATTATATATACTATAAAAATGGATAGAAATTTTTCTAAAAATGTTATAGTAATAAAAGTCGTTAAATATGGTAAAAACATTAATAATGAAACTTATTACCTTATATTGCTTTTCCTTTAAAAACTACTTTCTAAAAATTGTATTTAGAAAAATTTGTTTATCATATTGGTGATTTTACAAATCTTACAATCTCACATCTCCCTCTTCACTGATGAGCTACGGGGGAGGTTGTAGAACAAACAGGCTCGTCTGAAGAAAGGTAGCGAACCGTACTTAATATTTGGTTCATATTATACATTTATTCGTATTATTCGTTTTAACTTTACATTATTTGAATGCTCCTTTAAATGTAACCGATATTCCCATGCTGCTTGTTAAGGAATTCTTGAAGACAACGAGTTTGTTGAGATGCTTCGAAGCTGCAGGTTTGATGTTGCTATACATGAAGTATACGAACTATGTGCTGTGGCGATCTTTGAGGTCAGATCTAGCATAATTTTGGGAGCTAGTTCTGTGCTTATTCTTCATCTGGTTCAGCTAATCGGCGTCAAAAAACCCGTCATCGCCTCCGCTATTGGAATGCTGCCGTACATTGACGAAGTCGTTGGCTTTTCGCCTAATCCGAGCTTTGTTCCAGGTACGTTCTTCAGTATTGAGAGATTGTAGGACCCTGAAACGTTTCTTGTGGAGCTCTTGCTTTCCACACGCTGGATCCTATGCTCATGTCTTACAGACACGTATTCGACGTACAGTGACGAAATGACGTTTTGGGAGCGAATGCACAACATGAAACTAGGCCTCGAAATGAGATACCGCTTCCACTTTTTTGAAAAGGAGCTTTGGTCACTCTTCAACAACGCACATCCGGGATTTCCTAATTTAAAAGATCTGCTAAGGTAAGTGTGTGTATTACAGTGAAAAGTGGTGTGTTCTCAGGAAGAAAAAACGACAAATTATATGAAATCTGGTTCCTACCACACTAGGAGAAAATTCTAGAAAGGTCTTCGCTGACGGCATTGCAATCTCTAGAAACCCTGGAGGTTTTGCTTTGTTTCCTGGTCGTTCCTTTTCTTTTCGCGCTGGGTGAAGATCGTATTAACACTTTGACGACGAGTTTTCCGCGTGTTTGGCCCGTGTCACGAAGCACGCCGCACAAATGTGACACGACATATGGTGACCCAAACTTCGTCTATGGATATCCTTGGGATGCCAGACATGATGCTCATGTTCGTCTCAACAGTTACGGCTGGTTACCCGTTCCAAACATTATTCCACATTTTATTTTTATTTTTAATTAAATATTATTTCTTATCCTACTATATATAAAGGAGCAAGCGTGTGTGTGTGTGTCACAGTGTGTGTCACTGTGTGTGTCACACCGTCACACTGTCCGTCCGTCCCACTTTGAGTTGGGGCGCGGCAGCTGAGCACGTCGGCAACCGTGCATGGCGAGCCGTAGACGTGCCGAACACGTCGGCAACCGTGCATGGCGAGCCGGAGACGTGCCAAACACGTCGGCAACCATGCATGGCGAGCCGTAGACGTGCCAAACACGTCGGCAACCATGCATGGCGAGCCGTAGACGTGCCGAACACGTCGGCAACCGTGCATGGCGAGCCGTAGACTTGCCAAACACGTCGGCAACCGTGCCTGGCGAGCCGTAGACGTCCCGAGCCCGTCGGCAACCGTGCCTGGCGAGCCGTAGACGTGCCGAGCACGTCGGCAACCGTGCATGGCGAGCCGTAGACGTGCCGAGCACGTCGGCAAACCGTGCATGGCGAGCCGTAGAAGTGCCGAGCACGTCGGCAACCGTGCATGGCGAGCCGTAGACGTGCCAAACACGTCGGCAACCATGCATGGCGAGCCGTAGATGTGCCAAACACGTCGGCAACCGTGCATGGCGAGCCGTAGACGTGCCAAACACGTCGGCAACCGTGCATGGCGAGCCGTAGACGTGCCGAGCACGTCGGCAACCGTGCATGGCGAGCCGGAGACGTGCCAAACACGTCGGCAACCATGCATGGCGAGCCGTAGACGTGCCAAACACGTCGGCAACCATGCATGGCGAGCCGTAGACGTGCCGAACACGTCGGCAACCATGCATGGCGAGCCGTAGACGTGCCAAACACGTCGGCAACCATGCATGGCGAGCCGTAGACGTGCCGAACACGTCGGCAACCGTGCATGGCGAGCCGTAGACGTGCCAAACACGTCGGCAACCGTGCCTGGCGAGCCGTAGACGTCCCGAGCCCGTCGGCAACCGTGCCTGGCGAGCCGTAGACGTGCCGAGCACGTCGGCAACCGTGCATGGCGAGCCGTAGACGTGCCGAGCACGTCGGCAACCGTGCATGGCGAGCCGTAGAAGTGCCGAGCACGTCGGCAACCGTGCATGGCGAGCCGTAGACGTGCCAAACACGTCGGCAACCATGCATGGCGAGCCGTAGACGTGCCAAACACGTCGGCAACCGTGCATGGCGAGCCGTAGACGTGCCAAACACGTCGGCAACCGTGCATGGCGAGCCGTAGACGTGCCGAGCACGTCGGCAACCGTGCATGGCGAGCCGGAGACGTGCCAAACACGTCGGCAACCATGCATGGCGAGCCGTAGACGTGCCAAACACGTCGGCAACCATGCATGGCGAGCCGTAGACGTGCCGAACACGTCGGCAACCATGCATGGCGAGCCGTAGACGTGCCAAACACGTCGGCAACCATGCATGGCGAGCCGTAGACGTGCCAAACACGTCGGCAACCCTGCATGGCGATGCCGTAGACGTGCCGAACACGTTGACAACCGTGCATGGCGAGCCGCAGACGTGCCGAACACGTCGGCGGCACGAAACTTCAGCCCTGGGGGTAATCGAGGTCGCTGAACACGAATCTGAAGTCGACCGATCGATATCGATCGATATTATCGATTTTTTTGATGATTTTGTTCAGGCAGCACGAAACTTCAGCCCTGGGGGTAATCGAGGTCGCTGAACACGAATCTGAAGTCGACCAATCGATATCGATTGGTCGACTTCAGATTCGTGTTCAGCGACCTCGATTACCCCCCCAAGGCCGAAGTTTCGCGCCACTTGAACGCCATCCTCAAAAAAATCGATAATATCGATCGATATCGATTGGTCGACTTCAGATTCGTGTTCAGCGACCTCG